>JAVJIF010015278.1:0-81542 GCA_038442645.1 Agave tequilana | reverse complement strand
ATGGAAAAGTTTGACCAAAAGTCAAACTTTCAGCCCGATTGGCCAGAACTAGAAATTATAAGAGTGAATAGGGCCCAAGAGGTGGAAAACAAGGTTTTCAAGAGTAGTGTTTGTATTATATAGTTCCATTATGCTATTACTACAATTAATCTTATTTCTAGTGTTAATTGAAAGTTTGACCAAAAGTCAAAGTTTTAGCCCCAATTGACCTGAACTAGTCTTTAAAGAGCTGAATAGGATCCAAAAGTGAAGAAAATACTTTTTTCAAGAGCAGAGTACAGTGTTACATATTTTTTTATATAAATACTTCTAATTAAACTCGTTTCTATTCCAATTTGAAAGCTTGACTAAAAGTCAAACTTTCAGCCCTTTATGGCCTGAATTATGCCTTTTAAGAGCCGATTGGGGCCCAAACGGGGAGAATACGAGGTTTTCGTGAACTGAAAATAGTATTACATCGTTTTTAGTTATAATTACTTGTTCCTAGTCTTAATATGGAAGTTTGACTAAAAGTCTAACTTTCAGCCTCATTGGCCTGAATTAGGCCTTATAAGAGTTGAATAGGCCCCAAACGGGGAGAAAACTTGTCTTTCAAGTGCCGAGAGTAGTGTCACATAATTTATATTTATAACTGATATTAATTAAACTTGTTTTTATTCTTAATTTGAAAGTTTTGCCAAAAGTCAAAATTTTAGCCTCGATTGGCCTGAACTAGGCCTTATATAAGAGCCGAAAAGGGCCCAAATATGAAGAAAATGAGGTTTTCAAGAGCCGAGATTGATATTACATAGTTTTTATAGATAACTACTATAAATTAAACTTGTTTCTATACTTAATTTGGAAGTTTGACCAAGAGTCAAACTTTTAGCCCCCGATTGGCCTAAACTAGGCCTTATAGAGCCGAATCGAGATAAAACAAGAGAAAAACTTAGTTTTTAAGGGCTGTGAATGGTATTAAATAGTCTCTACGTACAATTACTAATAGTTAACTTTGTTTCTAGTGTTAATTTGTAAGTTTGACCAAAAGTCAAACTTTCAGCCCCGATTGGCTTGAACTAGGCCTCATGAGAGCAGAATTGGGACCAAACGAGAGAAAAAACATAGGTATTACATAGTTTTTACATATCATTACTACTAATTAACCTTATTTCTAGTGTTAATGGGAAAGTTTAATAAAAAGTCAAACTTTCAGCCCCGATTGGCTTCAGCTAGGCCTTATGAGAGTAGAATTGGGACCAAACCAGAGGAAAACATAGTTTTCGAGGGCTGCGAAAGATATTACATAGTTTTTATATATAATTACTACTAATTAATCTTATTTCTAGTGTTAATGGGAAAGTTTAACCAAAAGTCAAAATTTCAGCCCCGATTAGCCTGAACTAGTCCTTTTAAGAGCTGAATAAGACCTAAACGGGAAAAAAAGAGATTTCAAGAGCCGAAAGTAGTATTACATAGTTTTTATGTATAATTACTAGTAATTAAACTTGTTTCTAGTCTAAATTAGGAAGTTATACTATTCAAACTTTCCAGCCCCGATTGGTCTAAAGCAGACCTATATGAGCGTCTATGGCCTAATCAGGGAGAAAAAAATAATTTTCAAGAGCCGGGAGTAGTGTCATATAGTTTGTATGTATAACTACTACTAAATAAATTGGCTTCTATTCTTTATTTAGATTTTGACCAAAAGTCAAACTTTCTGCCCTTATATTAGCCTAACTAGGCCTTATAGTGCCCAATGGGAGAAACGTGGCTTTCAAGAGACAGGAGTAGTTTCAATAAGTTTCTATGTATAACTACTTCTAATTAAATTTGTTTTTATTCTTAATTTGAAATTTAACCAAAAGTTAAAATTTTAGCCCCGATTAATTTGCCTGAACTCGGCCATATAAATGCCAAATAGGGCCCAAACCACGGGAAAACATAGTTTTCAAAAGCTGACAGTGGTATTACATAGTTTCTATATACAATTACTACTAATTAATAGTGTTAATCGGGAAGTTAGACCAAACGTCAAACTTTCAGTCTGATTGGCATGAACTAAGACTTGTAAGATCTGAATAGGGCCTAAACGGGGAGAAAATACAGTTTTCCAGAGCTCAAAGTAGTATTACATAGTTTATATGTATAATTCTTACTATTTAAACTTGTTTCTAGTGTTAATTGGAAAGTGTGATCAAAAGTCAAACTTTCAGCCCCAATTGGCCTGAACTAGGCCTTATAAGAGCCGAATATGGCCTAAAAGGGGTGAAAACATGGCTTTAAAGAGCCAAGATTTGTATTTCATAGTTTTATATACAATTACTACTAATCAGACTTAATTCTAGTCTTAATCTAGAAGTTTACCAAAAGTCAAACTTTCAACCCATTGGCCTGAACTGGTATTATAAGAGCCGAATAGGGCCCAAACGAGGAGAAAACATGGTTTCAAGAATCGAGAGTAGTATCACATGGTTTTGATGTATAATTACTACTAATTAAACTTATTTCTAGACTTAATTGAGAAGTTTGACCTAAATTCAAACCCTTCAGCCCCGATTGGCCTGAAATAGGCCTTATAAAAGCTAAGTAGGGCCCAAAGAAGAAGAAAACAAGATTATCAAGAGCTGTGGATAGTGTTACATAGTTTCTATATGAATTACTACACCTTGTTTCTAGTGTTAATTGGAAGTTTGACTAAAATTTAAACTTCAGCCTCGATTTACCTAAATTCGGCCTTATAAGAGCTACATGGGGCCTTATGAGGGGAGAAAATGAGGTTTTCAAGAGGCAGGAGTAGTATTACATAATTTTTATATATAACTACTATAAATTAAATGTGTTTCTATTCTTAATTTGAAGTTTACCAAAAAACCAAACTTTCAATCCCGATTGGCCAGACTAGGACTTATAAGAGCCGAATAGGGGCCAAACAAGAGGAAAACATAGTTTTCAAGGGTCTTGAATAGTATTACATAGTTTTTATGTACATTTAGTACTAATTAACCTTGTTTCTAGTATTAATTGGGAAGTTTGACCAAATTTCAAATTTTCAGCCCCGAATTACCTGAACTAGGCCTTATAAGAGCTGAATAGGACTCAAACGGCAATAAAATGAGGTTTTCAAGAGCCGGGAATTTTTTTATATAAAATTACTATTATTTAAACTTGTTTCTAGTCTTAATTGAGAAGTTTCACAAAAAATTAAACTTTCAGCCCCGATTGGCCTAAACCAAGCCTTATAAAAGCCGAATAAGGGCCAAACGGGGGAAATACATGGTTTTAAAGAGCCGAGAGTAGTATCACATTGTTTCTATATATAACTATAACAAATTAAATTGGTTTCTATTCTTAATTTATAGTTTGACTAAAAGCCAAAATTCAGCTTCGATTCTACGAGTCAAACTTTTAGCCCCGATTGGCCTGAGATAGGCCTTATTAGAGCTGAATTAGGACCAAACGAGAGGAAAACATGGTTAACAAGGGCCGTCAATGGTATTGTATAGATTTTATGTACAATTACTATTAATTAACCTTGTTTCTAGTAGTAATTTGAAAGTTTGCCAAAAGTTAAACCTTCAGCCCTGATTGGCCTGAACTAGGCATTACAAGAACCAAATAGGGCGTAAACGGGGAGAAAATATGGTTTTCAAGAGCCGAGAGTAGTATCACATAATTTTATATATAGTTACTACTAATTAAACTTGTTTTTATTCTTAATGGAAAAGTTTGACCAAAAGTCAACCTTCAGCCTCGATTGGCCTGAACTAGAAATTATAATAGCTGAATAGGGCCCAACAGATGGAAAACAAGGTTTCAAGAGTAATAATTGTATTATATAGTTTCAATATGTAATTACTACAATTAATCTTATTTCTAGTGTTAATTGAAAGTTCGACCAAAAGTCAAAGTTTTAGCCCCCAACTGACCTGAACTAGCCTTTAAAGAGCCGAATAGGATCCAAACGTGAAGAAAATGCTTTTTTAAGAGCGGAGTATAGTATTACATATTTTTTTATATATAATTACTTCTAATTAAACTCATTTCTATTCCAATTTGAAAGCTTGACTAAAAGTCAAACTTTCAGCCCATTTCTGCCTGAATTATACCTTTTAAGAGCCGATTAGGGCCATAACGGGGAGAATACGAGGTTTTCATGAGTTGGGAGTAGTATTACATAGTTTTTAGTTATAATTACTTGTTCCTAATCTTAATATTGAAGTTTGACTAAAACTCTAACTTTCAGCCTCATTGGCCTAAATTAGGCCTTATAAGAGTCGAATTGGGCCCAAACGGGAAGAAAACATGTCTTTCAAGTGCCAAGAGTAGTATCACATAATTTATATGTATAACTGATATTAATTAAACTTGTTTCTATTCTTAATTTGAAAATTTTGTCAAAAGTCAAAATTTCAGCCCTGATTGGCCTGAACTAGGCCTTTTATAAGAGCCGAAAAGGCCCAAACATGGAGAAAATGAGGTTTTCAAGAGCCGAGATTGGTATTATATAGTTTTAATGGATAACTACTATAAATTAAACTTGTTTCTATTCATAATTTGGAAGTTTGACCAAGAGTCAAACTTTTAGCCCCAATTGGCCTGAATTAGGGCTCATAGAGCCGAATCGAGATAAAACGAGAGGAAACATGGTTTTTAAGGGTTGTGAATGGTATTGAATAGTCTCTATGTACAGTTACTAATAATTAACCTTATTTTTAGTGTTAATTTATAAGTTTGATCAAAAGTCAAACTTTCAGGCCCAATTGGATTGAACTAAGCCTTATGAGAGTAGAATTAGGACCAAACGAGAGTAAAATATAGTTTTCGAGGGCTGTGAAAGGTATTACATATTTTTTATGTATCATTACTACTCATTAACCTTATTTCTAGTGTAAACTGGGAAGTTTAACAAAAAGTCAAACTTTCAGCCCCGAATGGCTTAAACTAGGCCTTATGAGAGTAGAATTGGGACCAAACGAGAGGAAAACATAGGTATTACATAGTTTTTACGTATCATTACTACTAATTAACCTTATTTCTAGTGTTAATGAGGAAGTTTAACCAAAAGTCAAAATTTCAGCCCCGATTGGCTTGAACTAGGCCTTATAAGAGCGAATAAGACCCAAACAGGGAGAAAATATGGTTTTCAAGTGCGGGGAATAGTATTACAAAGTTTTAATATAATTACTACTAATTAAACCTATTTCTAGTCTTAATTTAAAAGTTTGATCAAAAGTCAAATTTTCAGGCCCATTTGGCCTGAACTAGATCTTATAAGAACCAAATATGGCCTAAACATGAATAAAACGTAGTTTTAAAGAGTCAGGAGTTGTATTACATAGTTTCTATATATAATTATTACTAATTAAACGTGTTTCCAATCTTAATTTGGAAGTTTAGACCAAAAGCCAAACCTTCTGCCCTTAGTGGCCTGAATTAGGCCTTACAAGAGCCTAGTAGCGCCCAAACTAGATGAAAAAATTGTTTTCAAGAGCTGAGAGTGGTACTACTAGTTTCTATGTATAATTACTGCTAAACCTTGTTTCGAGTATTAATTGAGAACTTTAACTAAATCTCAAACTTTTAACCCCGATTGACCTAAATAATGCCTTATAAGAGTCGAATAGGCCCCAACACGGAGAAAATGCGATTATCAAGAGTCAGGAGCAGTATTATATAGTTTTCATGTATAAGTATAATGAATCAAAGTCGTTCTTGTCTTTATCTGGAAGTTTAACTAAAAATCAAACTTTCAGTCCTGATTGGCATGAACTCAGCCTTATAAGAGCCAAATAGGACCTAAACAGGGAGAAAATAAGATTTTCAAGAGTTGAGAGTAGTATTATATATCTTTTATGTATAAATTCTATTAATTAAACTTGTTTTTAGTCTTAATTGGGTCGTTTCACCAAAATTCAAACTTTTAACCCCGATTGGCTTGAACCAAGCTATATAAGAGCCGAATAAGGCCAAAACAGTAAGAAAAACATAGTTTTAAAGAGACGAGAGTAGTATCACATTGTTTCTATGTTTAACTATAACTAATTAAACTGGTTTCTATTCTTAATTTGTAGTTTGACCAAAAGCCAAAATTTCAGCTTCGATTGACTTGAACTGAGCCTTATAAGAGCCAAAAGGGCCAAAACGTGGTGAAAATGAGGTTTTATAGAGCTGGGAGTAGTATTACATAGTTTTTACGTATAACTACTATACATTAAACTTGTTTCTCTTCTTAATTTGGAACTTTGACTAAGAGTCAAACTTTTAGCCCCGATAGGCCTGAAGTAGGCCTTATTAGAGCTGAATCAGAACCAAACAAGAGGAAAACATGGTTATCAAAGACCGTGAATGGTATTGCATAGATTCTGTGTACGATTACTGTTAATTAACCTTGTTTTAGTGTTAATTTGGAAGTTTGACCAAAATTCTAACCTTCAGCCTTATTGGCCTGAACTAGGCATTATAAGAACCAAATAAGGCCTAAACGGGGAGAATACATGGTTTTCAAGAGTCAGGAGTAGTATCACATAATTTTTATATATAATTACTACTAATTAAACTTGTTTTTATTCTAAATTGAAAAGTTTGACCAAAAGTCAAACTTTCAGCCCCGATTGGCCTGAACTAGAAATTATAAGAGTTGAATAGGGCCCAAGAGGTGGAAAATAAGGTTTTCAAGAGCAGTAATTGTATTATATAGTTTCAATATGCAATAACTACAATTAATCTTATTTCTAGTGTTAATTGAAAGTTTGACCAAAAGTCAAAGTTTTAGCCTGATTGATCTGAACTAGCCTTTAAAGAGCCGAATAGGATCCAAACGTGAAGAAAATACTTTTTTCAAGAGCGGAGAACAGTATTACATATTTTTTTATATATAATTACTTCTAATTAAACTCTTTTCTATTCCAATTTGAAAGCTTGACTAAAAGTAAAACTTTTAGCCCTTTTTAGCCTGAATTATGCCTTATAAGAGCCGATTAGAGCCCAAACGGGGAGAATACGAGGTTTTCATGAGCTGGGAGTAGTATCACATAGTTTTTAGTTATAATTACTTATCCTAGTCTTAATATGGAAGTTTGACCTAAAGTCTAACTTTCAGCCTCATTGGCCTGAATTAAGCCTTATAAGAGTCGAATAGGGCCAAACGGGGAGAAAACATATCTTTCAAGTGCCTAGAGTAATATCACATAATTTATATGTATAACTGATATTAATTAAACTTGTTTCTATTCTTAATTTGAAAGTTTTACCAAAAGTTAAAATTTCGGCCTTGATTGGCCTGAACTAGGCCTTATATAAGAGCCGAAAAGGGCCCAAACGTAAAGAAAATGAGGTTTTCAAGAGCCGAGATTGATATTACATAGTTTTTATGGATAATTACTATAAATTAAACTTGTTTCTATCCTTAATTTGGAAGTTTGATTAAGAGTCAAACTTTTAGCCCCCGATTGGCCTGAACTAGGCCTTATAGGGCCGAATCGAGATAAAACGAGAGGAAAACTTGGTTTTTAAGGGCTGTGAATGGTATTTAATAGTCTTTACGTACAATTACTAATAATTAACCTTGTTTCTAGTGTTAATTTGTAAGTTTGATCAAAAGTCAAACTTTCTGCCCTGATTGACTTGAACTAGGCCTTATGAGAGCAGAATTGGGATCAAACGAGAAGAAAAACATAGTTTTCAAGGGCTGTGAAAGGTATTACATAGTTTTTATGTATCATTACTACTAATTAGCCTTATTTCTAGTGTTAATGGAGAAGTTTGACTAAATTTTAAAATTTCAGCCCGATTAGCCTGAACTAGGCCTTATAAGAGTTGAATAGGACTCAAAAGGAGAGAAAATGAGGTTTTCAAGAACCGAGAATAGTATGACATATTTTTATAAAAAATTACTATTATTTAAACTTGTTTCTAGTCTTAATTGACATGTTTCACCAAAAATTAAACTTTTAGCCCCGATTGGCCTGAACTAAGCCTTATAAAAGTCGAATAAAGGCCAAGCGGGGAAAATATATGGTTTTAAAGAGCCGAGAGTAGTTTCACATTGTTTCTATGTATAACTATAACTAATTAAACTGGTTTCTATTCTTAATTTTTAGTTTGACTAAAAGCCAAAATTCAGCTTCGATTGACTTGAATTAGGCCTCATAAGAGCTGAATAGAGCCCAAATAGGGAAATAAATGAGGTTTTCAAGAGCTGAGAGTAGTATTACATAGTTTTTATGTATATTACTACTAAATAAACTTGTTTCTAGTCTTAATTAAACAGTTTTATCATAAGTCAATTTTCAGCCACAATTGGCTTGAACCAAGCCTTATAAGAGCCGAATAGGGTCGAAATGGGGAGAAAACATACTTTTCAAGAGCCGGGAGTAGTATCATATGGTTTGTAAGTATAACTACTACAAATTAAACTTGTTACTATTTTTAATTTGGAAATTTGACTAAAAGTTAAACTTTTAGTCCCGATTGGCCTGAACTATGTCATATAAGAGCCAAATACGGCCAAAATCGGAGAAAAACAAGGTTCTCAAGAGCTGAGAGTGGTATTACAAGTTTCTGTGTACAATTATTGCTAATTAACTTTGGTTTTAGTGTTAATTGGAAGTTTGTCAAATTTTCAGTCCTGATTAGCTTGAATTAGGCCTTATAAGAGCCGAATAGTGCCAAAATGGGAAAAAAATAAGGTCTTCAATAGCTGGGAGTAGTATTACATAGTTTTTTTATATCACTACTATAAATTAAACTTGTTTCTATTCTTAATTTAGAAGTTGACCAAAAGTTAAAGTTTCAGCTCCGATTAGCCTGCACTAAGCCTTATAAGAGCCGAATAGGGACCAAGGGAGATGAAAACAAAGTTTTCAAGGGCCTTCAATGGTATTACATAATTTCTATGTACAATACTACTAATTAATTTTGTTAGTTTATTTGGAAGATTCAAATTTCAAATTTTCAGCCCCGATTGGCATGAACTAGGCCTTATAAGAGCCGAATAGGAGGACCTAAACGGGGAGAAAATGAGGTTTTCAAGAGTTGAGAGTAGTATTACATATTTTTTTAATGTATAATTACTATTAATTAAACTTATTTTTTGTCTTAATTGGGTCGTTTCACTAAAATTTAAATTTTCAGCTCCGATTGGCCTGAACCAAGCTATATAGGAGACGAATAGGGTCAAAACAGGGAGAAAATATTGTTTTAAAGAGACGAGAGTAGTATCACATTGTTTCTATGTTTAACTACAACTAATTAAACTGGTTTCTATTCTGTATATCTAGTTTGACCAAAAGCTAAAATTTCAGCTACGATTGACTTGAACTGAGCCTTATAAGAGCCAAAACATGGAGAAAACGAGGTTTTATAGAGCTAGGAGTAGTATTACATAGTTTTTATGTATAATTACTATAAATTAAACTTGTTTCTCTACTTAATTTAGAAGTTTGACTAAGAGTCAAACTTTTAGCCCCGATTGGCCAGAAATAGGCCTTATTAGAGCTGAATTGGGACCAAACGAGAGGAAAACATGGTTAACAAGGGCCCTGAATGTTATTGCATAGATTCTATATACAATTACTATTAATTAACAAGGGCCCTGAGTCAAACCGTCAGCCCTGATTGGCCTGAAGTAGGTATTAAAAGGACCAAATAGGGCAGCCTCGATTGGCCTGAAGTAGGCCTTGTATAAGAGCCGAAAAGGGCCCAAACGTAAAGAAAATGAGGTTTTCAAGAGCCGAGATTGATATTACATAGTTTTTATGGATAACTACTATAAATTAAACTTGTTTCTATCCTTAATTTGGAAGTTTGATTATGAGTCAAACTTTTAGCCCTCGATTGGCCTGGACTAGGCCTTATAAGGCTGAATCGAGATAAAACGAGAGGAAAACTTGGTTTTTAAAAGCTGTGAATGGTATTTAATAGTCTTTACGTATAATTACTAATAATTAACCTTGTTTCTAGTGTTAATTTGTAAGTTTAACCAAAAGTCAAACTTTCTACCCCGATTGGCTTGAACTAGGACTTATGAGAGCAGAATTGGGATCAAACGAGAGGAAAAACATAGTTTTCGAGGGCTGTGAAAGGTATTACATAGTTTTTATGTATCATTACTACTACTTATCCTTATTTCTAGTGTTAATTGAGAAGTTTGACCAAATTTCAAATTTTCAGCCCCGATTAGCCAGAACTAGGCCTTATAAGAGTTGAATAGGACTCAAATGGGGAGAAAATGAGATTTTCAAGAGCCGAGAATAGTATGACATATTTTTTATAAAACATTACTATTATTTAAACTTGTTTCTAGTCTTAATTGAGAAGTTTCATCAAAATTAAACTTTTAGCCCCGATTGGCCTGAACCAAGCCTTATAAAAGCCGAATAAGGGCCAAGCGGGGAAAATACATGGTTTTAAAGAGCCGAGAGTAGTATCACATTGTTTCTATGTATAACTATAACTAATTAAATTGGTTTCTATACTTAATTTATAGTTTGACTAAAAGCCAAAATTCAGCTTCGATTGACTTGAACTAGGCCTCATAAGAGCTGAATAGAGCCCAAATAGGGGAAAAAATGAGGTTTTCAAGAGCTGAGAGTAGTATTACATAATTTTTATGTATATTACTACTAAATAAACTTGTTTCTAGTCTTAATTGAACAGTTTTATCATAAGTCAAATTTTCAGCCACAATTGGCTTGAACCAAGCCTTATAAGAGCCGAATAGGGCCGAAATGGGGAGAAAACATACTTTTCAAGAGCCGGGAGTAGTATCATATAGTTTGTAAGTATAACTACTACAAATTAAACTTGTTTCTATTTTTAATTTGGAAATTTGACCAAAAGTTAAACTTTTAGCCCCGATTGGCCTGAACTACGTCATATAAGAGCCAAATACGGCCTAAACCGGAGAAAAATAAGGTTCTTAAGAGCTGAGAGTGCTATTACAAGTTTCTGTATACAATTATTGCTAATTAACTTTGTTTTTAGTGTTAATTGGAAGTTTGTCAAATTTTCAGTCCTAATTAGCTTGAATTAGGCCTTTTAAGAGCCGAATAGTGCTAAAATAGGAAAAAAAATAAGGTCTTCAATAGCTGGGAGTAGTATTACATAATTTTTTTATATCACTACTATAAATTAAACTTGTTTCAAAATTTCAGCCCCGATTGGCATGAACTAGGCCTTATAAGAGCCGAATAGGAGGACCTAAATGGGGAGAAAACGAGGTTTTCAAGAGTTGAGAGTAGTATTACACAATTTTTTTATGTATAATTACTATTAATTAAACTTATTTTTTGTCTTAATTGGGTAGTTTCACTAAAATTTAAATTTTCAACCCCGATTGGCCTGAACCAAGCTATATAGGAGACAAATAGGGTCAAAACAGGGAGAAAATATTGTTTTAAAGAGACGAGAGTAGTATCACAATGTTTCTGTGTTTAACTACAACTAATTAAACTTGTTTCTATTCTTTATTTCTAGTTTGACCAAAATCTAAAATTTCAGCTTCGATTGACTTGAACTGAGCCTTATAAGAGCCAAAACGTGAAGAAAACGAGGTTTTATAGAGCTGGGAGTAGTATTACATAGTTTTTATGTATAATTAATATAAATTAAACTTGTTTCTCTTCTAAATTTAGAAGTTTGACTAAGAGTCAAACTTTTAGCCCCGATTGGCCTGAAATAGGCCTTATTAGAGCTGAATTGGGGCCAAACGAGAGGAAAACATGGTTAACAAGGGCCCTGAATGGTATTGCATAGATTCTATATACAATTACTATTAATTAACCTTGTTTCCAGTGTTAATTTGAAAGTTTGACCAAATTCAAACCTTCAGCCCTGATTGGCCTGAAGTAGGTATTATAAGGACCAAATAGGGCCTAAATGGGGAGAAAACATGATTTTCAAGAGCCGAGATTAGTATCACATAATTTTTATATATAATTACTACTAATTAAACTTGTTTCTATTCTTAATGGAAAAATTTGACTAAAAGTCAAACCTTCAGCCCCGATTGGCCTGAAATAGAAATTATAAGAGCTGAATGGGGCCCAACAGATGGAAAATAAGGTTTTCAAGATAATTAATTATATTATATAGATTCAATATACAATTACTACAATTAATCTTATTTCCAGTGTTAATTGAAAGTTTGACCAAAAGTCAAAGTTTTAGCAGCCCCAGTTGACCTGAACTAGCCTTTAAAGAGCCGAATAGGATCCAAACGTGAAGAAAATTCTTTTTTCAAAAGCGGAGCATAGTATTACATATTTTTTTATATATAATTATTTCTAATTAAACTCATTTCTATTCCAATTTAAAAGCTTGACTAGAACTCAAACTTTCTGCCTTTTTTGGCCTGAATTATGCCTTTTAAGAGCCGATTAGGACCCAAACAGGGAGAATACGAGGTTTTCATGAGCTGGGAGTAGTATTACATAGTTTTTAGTTATAATTACATGTTCCTAGTCTTAATATGGAAGTTTGACCAAAAGTCTAACTTTCAGCCTCATTGGCCTGAATTAGGCCTTATAAGAGTCGAATAGGGCCCAAACGGGGAGAAAACATGTCTTTCAAGTGCCGAGAGTAGTATCACATAATTTTTATGTATAACTGATATTATTTAAACTTGTTTCTATTCTTAATTTGAAAGTTTTGCGAAAAGTTAAAATTTCAGCCTCGATTGGTGTGAACTAGGCCTTATATAAGAGTCGAAAAGAGCCCAAATGTGAAGAAAATGAGGTTTTCAAGAGCCGAGATTGATATTACATAGTTTTATGGATAACTATTATAAATTAAACTTGTTTCTATCCTTAATTTGAAAGTTTGACCAAAAGTCAAACTTTTAGCCCCCGATTGGCCTAGTTCAGGCCTTATAAAGCCGAATCGAGATAAAACGAGAGGAAAACTTGGTTTATAAGGGCTTTGAATGGTATTGAATAATCTCTACGTACTATTACTAATTATTAACCTTGTTTCTAGTGTTAATTTGCAAATTTGACCAAAAGTCAAGCTTTCAGCCCAATTGGCTTGAACTAGGCCTTATGAGAGCAGAATTGGGACCAAACGAGAGGAAAACACAGGTATTACATAGTTTTTACGTATTATTACTACTCATTAATCTTATTTCTAGTGTTAATGAGGAAGTTTAACCAAAAATTAAATTTTCAGCACCGATTGGCTTGAACTAAGCCTTATGTGAGTAGAATTGGGACCAAATAAGAGGAAAACATAGTTTTCGAGGGCGGTGAAAGATATTACATAGTTTTTATATATAATTACTACTAATTAACCTTATGCCTAGTGTTAATGGGAAAGTTTAGCCAAAAGTCAAAATTTCAGCCCCGATTAGCCTGAACTAGTCCCTTTTAAGAGCTGAATAGGACCCAAACGGGAAAAAAAAGAGATTTCACGAGCCGAAAGTAGTGTTACATTGTTTTTATGTATAATTACTAGTAATTAAACTTGTTTCTAGTCTAAATTGGGAAGTTATACTATTCGAACTTTCCAGTCCCGATAGTCTTAAAGCAGGCCTTATATGAGCCGTATATGGCCCAATCAGGGAGAAAATATAATTTTCAAGAGCCGAGAGTAGTGTCACATAGTTTGTATGTATAACTACTACTAAATAAACTGGCTTCTATTCTTAATTTAAATTTTGACCAAAAGTCAAACTTTCAGCCCTTATTAGCTTAAACTAGGCCTTATAGAGCCGAATAGTGCCCAATAGGAGAAAACATGGCTTTCAAGAGACGGGAGTAGTTTCAATAAGTTTCTATGTATAACTACTTCTAATTAAATTTGTTTCTATTCGTAATTTGAAATTTTAACCAAAAGTTAAACTTTTAGCCCTGATTAATTTGCCTGAACTCGGCCATATAAGTGCCAAATAGGGCCCAAACCACGGGAAAACATAGTTTTCAAAAGCTGACAGTGGTATTATATAGTTTGTATATACAATTACTACTAATTAATAGTGTTAATCGAGAAGTTAGACCAAACGTCAAACTTTCAGTCTGATTGGCCTGAACTAAGCCTTGTAAGAGCTGAATAGGGCTCAAACGGGGAGAAAATATGCCTGAAAATAGGCCTTATAAAGGCCAGGTTGGGCCCAAAGAAGAGGAAACATGGTTTTCAAGAGCCGTGAGTGGTGTTACATAGTTTCTATATGAATTACTACTAATTAACCTTGTTTCTAGTGTTAATTAGAAGTTTGACCAAAATTTAAACTTTCAGCCTCGATTTACCTAAATTCGGCCTTTTAAGAGCTACATAGAGCCTTATAAGGGGAGAAAATGAGGTTTTCAAGAGGCAGGAGTAGTATTACATAATTTTTATGTATAACTACTATAAATTAAATGTGTTTCTATTCTTAATTTGAAAGTTTACCAAAAGCCAAACTTTCAGTCCCGATTGGCCAGAAATAGGCCTTATAAGAGCCAAATAGGGGCCAAACAAGAGGAAAACATAGTTTTTAAGGGTCTTGAATGGTATTACATAGTTTTTATGTACAATTAGTATTATTAACCTTATTTCTAGTGTTAATTGAGAAGTTTAATCAAATTTCAAACTTTCAACCCTGATTGGCCTGAATTAGGCCTTATAAGAGGTGAATAGGACTCAAACGGGGAGAAAATGAGGTTTTCAAGAGCCGAGAGTAGTATGACATATTTTTTATATAAAATTACTATTATTTAAACTTGTTTCTAGTCATAATTGAGAAGTTTCACCAAAAATTAAATTTTCAGCCTCGATTGGCCTGAACAAGCCTTATAAAAGCCAAATAAGGCCCAAACAGGAAAAATACATGGTTTTAAAGAGCCGAGAGTAGTATCATATTGTTTCTATATATAACTATAACTAATTAAACTGGTTTCTATTCTTAATTTATAGTTTGACTAAAAGTCAAAATTCAGCTTCGATTACTTGAACTAGGCCTTATAAGAGCTGAATAGTGCCCAAATAGGGAAATTATGAGGTTTTTAAGAGCTGAGAGTAGTATTACATAGTTTTTATGTATATTACTACTAAATAAATTTCTTTCTAGTCTTAGTTGAACAGTTTTACCATAAGTCAAATTTTCAGCCTCGATCGACTTGAACTAAGCCTTATAGCGCGGAATAGGGCCGAAATGGGGAGAAACATGCATTTCAAGAGCCGGGAGTAATATCATATAGTTTTTAAGTATAACTACTGCAAATTAAACTTGTTTTTATTTTTAATTTGGAAATTTGATCAAAAGTTAAACTTTTACCCCCGATTGGCCTGAACTACGCCACATAAGAGCCAAATATGACACTAACCAAAGAAAAACAAGGTTTTCAAGAGCTGAGAGTGGTATTACAAGTTTCTGTACACAATTATTGCTAATTAACTTTGTTTTTAGTGTTAATTGGAAGTTTGTCAAATTTTCAGTCCTGATTGGCTTGAATTAGGCCTTATAAGAGCCGACTAGTGCCTAAATGGGGGAAAAATAAGGTTTTCAAGAGCCGGGAGTAGTATTACATAGTTTTTTATATAACTATTATAAATTAAACTTATTTCTATTCTTAATTTAGAAGTTGGCCAAAAGTTAAAGTTTCAGCTCCGATTAGCCTGCACTAGGCCTTATAAAAGCCGAATAGGGACCAAAGGAGATGAAACCAAAGTTTTCAAGGGCCTTCATTGGTATTACATAACTTCTATATACATTACTACTAATTAATCATGTTTCTAATGTTTATTGGGAAGATTGATCAAATTTCAAATTTTCAGCCCCGATTGCCCTGAACTTGGCCTTATATGAACGAATAGGAAGACCTAAATGGGGAGAAAATGAGGTTTTCAAGTGATGAGAGTCGTATTACATATTTTTATGTATAATTACTATTAATTAAACTTATTTTTAGTCTTAATTGGGTTGTTTCACTAAAATTCAAACTTTCAACCCCGATTTGGCCTGAACCGAGCTATATAAGAGCTGAATAGGGCCAAAACAAGGAGAAAATATAGTTTTAAAGAGACGAGAGTAGTATCACATTGTTTCTATGTTTAAATACAACTAATTAAACTGGTTTCTATTCTTAATTTCTAGTTTGACCAAAAGCCAAAATTTCAGCTTCGATTGACTTGAACTGAGCCTTATAAGAGCCAAAAAGGACCAAAATATGGAGAAAATGAGGTTTTATAGAGCTGGGAGTAGTATTACATAGTTTTTATGTATAACTACTATAAATTACCTTGTTTCTCTTCTTAATTTAGAAGTTTGACTTAGAGTCAAACTTTTAGCCCCAATTGGCCTAAAATAGGCCTTATTAGAGATGAATTGGGACCAAACGAGAGGAAAACATGGTTAACAAGGGCCGTGAATGGTATTGCATAGATTCTATGTACAATTACTACTAATTAATCTTGTTTCTAGCGTTAATTTGAAAGTTTGACCAAAAGTCAAACCTTCAGCCCTGATTGGCCTGAATCAGGCATTATAAGAACCAAATAGGGCCTAAACGGGGCTGATAGTAGTATCACATAATTTTTATATTTAATTACTACTAATTAAACTTGTTTCTATACTTGATGAAAAGGTTTGACCAAAAGTCAAACCTTCAGCTCCGATTGGCCTGAACTAGAAATTATAAGAACTGAATAGGGCCCAACAGGTGGAAAACAAGGTTTTCAAGAGCAGTCATTGTATTATATAGTTTCAATATGCAATTACTATAATTAATTTTATTTCTAGTGTTAATTGAAAGTTTGACCAAAAGTCGAAGTTTTAGCCCCGATTGACCAGAACTAGCCTTTAAAGAGCCGAATAGAATCGAAACATGAAGAAAATGCTTTTTTCCAAGAGCGGAGTATAGTATTACATATTTTTTATATATAATTACTTCTCATTAAAATCGTTTCTATTCCAATTTGAAAGCTTGACTAGAAGTCAAACTTTCAGCGCTTTTTGGCCTGAATTATGCCTTATAAGAGCCGATTAAGGCCCAAACAGGGAGAATACGAGGTTTTCATGAGCTGGGAGTAGTATTACATAGTTTTTAGTTATAATTATTTGTTCCTAGTCTTAATATGGAAGTTTGATCAAAAGTCTAACTTTCAGCCTTATTGGCCTGAATTAGGCCTTATAAGAGTCGAATAGGGCCTAAATGGGGAGAAAACATGTCTTTCAAGTACCGAGAGTAGTATCACATAATTTATACATATAACTGATATTAATTAAACTTGTTTCTATTCTTAATTAGAAAGTTTTGCCAAAAGTCAAAATTTTCCAAGAGCGGAGTATAGTATTACATATTTTTTATATATAATTACTTCTCATTAAAATCGTTTCAATTCCAATTTGAAAGCTTGACTAAAAGTCAAACTTTCAGTCCCGATTGGTCAAAACTAGGCCTTATAAGAGCCGAATAGGGGTCAAACAAGAGGAAAACATAGTTTTCAAGGGCCTTAAATGGTATTACATAGTTTTTATGTACAATTAGTATTATTAACCTTGTTTCTAGTGTTAATTGGGAAGTTTAACTAAATTTTAAACTTTCAGCCCCGATTGGCCTGAACTAGGCCTTATAAGAGGTGAATAGGACTCAAAAGGGGAGAAAATGAGGTTTTCAAGAGCCGAGAGTAAAATGACATATTTTTTATATAAAATTACTATTATATAAACTTATTTCTAGTCTTAATTGAGAAGTTTCACAAAAAATTAAACTTTCAGCCCCGATTGGCCTGAACAAGCCTTATAAAACCCGAATATGGCCCAAACAGGGAAAATACATTATTTTAAAGAGCCGAGAGTAGTATCACATTGTTTCTATATATAACTATAACTAATTAAACTGGTTTCTATTCTTAATTTATAGTTTGACTAAAAACCAAAATTCAGCTTCGATTGACTTGAACTAGGCCTTATAAGAGCTGAATTAGGCCCAAACAGGGAAAAATGAGGTTTTCAAGAGCTGAGAGTAGTCTTACATAGTTTTTATGTATATTACTACTAAATAAACTTGTTTCTAGTCTTAGTTGAATAGTTCTACCATAAGTCAAATTTTCAGCCTCGATTGGCTCAAAATAGGGCCAAAAATGGGGAGAAACTTGCATTTCAAGAGCCGGAAGTAATATCATTTAGTTTTTAAGTATAACTACTACAAATTAAACTTGTTTCTACTTTTAATTTGGAAATTTGACCAAAAGTTAAACTTTTAGCCCCGATTGGCCTGAACTACGCCACATAAGAGCCAAATACGACCCAAACCGGAGAAAAACAAGGTTCTCAAGAGCTGAGAGTGGTATTACAAGGTTCTGTATACAATTATTGCTCATTAACTTTATTTTTAGTGTTAATTGAAAGTTTGTCAAATTTTCAGTCCTGATTGGCTTGAACTAGGCCTTATAAGAGCCGAATAGTGCCTAAACGCGGGAGAAAAAAAGGTTTTCAAGAGTCGGGAGTAGTATTACATAGTTTTTTTGTATAACTAGTATAAATTAAACTTGTTTCTATTCTTAATTTAGAAGTTGACTAAAGGTTAAAGTTTCAGCTCCGATTAGCCTGCATTAGACCTTATAAGAGCCGAATAAGGACCAAAGGAGATGAAACTATAGTTTTCAAGGGCCTTCGATGGTATTACATAATTTATATGTACAATACTACTAATTAATCTTGTTTCTAATGTTTATTGGGAAGATTGATCAAATTTCAAATTTTCAGCCCCGATTGGCCTGAACTAGGCCTTATATGAGTCGAATAGGAGGACCTAAATGGGGAGAAAATGAGGTTTTCAAGAGTTGAGGGTAGTATTACATATTTTTTATGTATAATTACTATTAATTAAACTTGTTTTTAGTCTTAATTGGGTTAGTTCACTAAAATTCAAACTTTCAACCCCGATTTGGCCTGAACCAAGCTATATAAGAGCCGAATAGGGCCAAAAAAGGGATAAAACATAGTTTTAAAGAGATGAGAGTAGTATCACATTGTTTCTATGTTTAAATACAACTAATTAAACTGGTTTCTATTCTTATTTTCTAGTTTGACCAAAAGCCAAAATTTCAGTTTCGATTGTCTTAAACTGAGCCTTATAAGAGCTGAAAAGGGCCAAAACATGGAGAAAACGTGGTTTTATAGAGCTGGGAGTAGTATTACATAGTTTTTATGTATAACTGCTATAAATTAACTTGTTTCTCTTATGAAAACATGTCTTTTAAGTGCCGAGAGTAGTATCGCATAATTTATATGTATAACTGATTTTAATTAAACTTATTTCTATTTTTAATTTGGAAGTTTTGCCAAAAGTCAAAATCTCTGACCTGATTGGCCTGAACTAGGCCTTTTATAAGAGCCGAAAAGGGCCTAAACATGGAGAAAATAAGGTTTTCAAGAGCCGAGATTGGTATTACATAGTTTTAATGGATAACTACTATAAATTAAACTTGTTTCTATCCATAATTTTGAAGTTTGACCAAGAGTCAAACTTTTAGCCCTTAATTGGCCTGAACTAGGGCTCATAGAACCGAATCGAGATAAAACGATAGCAAAACTTGGTTTTTAAGGGCTGTGAATGGTAATGAATAGTCTCTATATACAATTTCTAATAATTAACCTTATTTCTAGTGTTAATTTATAAGTTTGACCAAATATCAAACTTTCAGCCCCGATTGGCTTGAACTAAGCCTTATGAGAGTAGAATTGGGACCAAACGAGAGTAAAACATAGTTTTCGGGGGCTGTGAAAGGTATTACATAGTTTTTATGTATCATTACTACTAATTAACCTTATTTCTAGTATAAATGGGGAAGTTTAACCAAAAGTCAAACTTTCAGCCCGAATGGCTTGAACTAGGCCTTATGAGAGCAGAATTGGGACCAAATGAGAGGAAAACATAGGTATTACATAGTTTTTACGTATCATTACTACTAATTAACCTTATTTCTAGTGTTAATGGGAAAGTTTAACCAAAAGTCAAACTTTCAGCCCCGATTGGCTTGAACTAGGCCTTATGAGAGTAGAATTGGGACCAATGAAAGGAAAACATAGTTTTTGAGGGCTGTAAAAGGTATTACATAGTTTTTATATATAATTACTACTAATTAACCTTATTTCTAGTGTTAATGGGGAAGTTTAACCAAAAGTTAAACTTTCAGCCCCGATTAGCCTGAACTAGTCCTTTTATGAGCTGAATGGACCCAAACAGGAAAAAAAAGAGATTTCAAGAGCCGAAAGTAGTATTACATAATTTTTATGTATAATTACTAGTAATTAATCTTGTTTCTAGTCTAAATTGGGACGTTATACTATACAAACTTTCCAGCCCCGATTGGTCTAAAGCAGGCCGTATATGAGCCGTATATGGCCCAATCAGAGAGAAAAAATAATTTTCAAGAGCCGGGAGTAGTGTCATATAGTTTCTATGTATAACTACTACTAATTAAACTGGCGTCTATTTTTAATTTGAATTTTGACCAAAAGTCAAATTTTTAGCCCTTATTATTAGCCTGAACTTGGCCATATAAGTGCCAAATAGGACCCAAACCGCGGGAAAACATAGTGTTCAATAGCTGACAGTGGTATTACATAGTTTCTATATACAATTACTACTAATTAATAGTGTTAATTGGAAAGTTAGACCAAACGTCAAACTTTCAGTCTGATTGGCTGGAACTAGGCCTTGCAAGAGCTGAATAGGGCCCAAACGGGGAGAAAATATAGTTTTCCAGAGCTCAAAGTACTATTACATAGTTTTTATGTATAATTACTACTATTTAAACTTATTTCCAGTCTTAATTGGGAAGTTTGATCAAAAGTCAAACTTTCAGCCCTAATTGGCCTTAACTAGGCCTTATAAGAGCCGAATATGGCCTAAAAGGGGTGAAGACTTGGCCATAAAGAGTCAAGAGTTTTATTTCATAGTTTTTATATACAATTACTACTAATCAAACTTAATTCTAGTCTTAATCTAGAAGTTTGACCAAAAGTCAAACTTTCAACCCAATTGGCCTGAACTGGTATTGTAAGAGCCGAATAGGGCCCAAACGAGGAGAAAATATGGTTTTTAAGAATTGGGAGTAGTATCACATGGTTTTGATGTATAATTACTAGTAATTAAACTTATTTCTAGGCTTAATTGAGAAGTTTGACCTAAAGTCAAACCTTCAGCCCCTATTGGCCTGAAATAGGCCTTATAAAAGCTAGGTCGGACCCAAACAATAGGAAAACATAGTTTTTAAGAGCCGTGAGTGGTGTTACATAGTTTCTATATGAATTACTACTAATTAACCTTGTTTTTAGTGTTAATTGGAAGTTTGGCCAAAATTTAAACTTTCAGCCTCGATTTACATGAATTCGACCTTATAAGAGCTACATAGGGCCTTATAAGGGGAGAAAATGGGTTTTCAAGAGACAGGAGTAGTATTACATAATTTTTATGTATAACTAGAAATTAAATGTGTTTCTATTCTTAATTTGGAAGTTTACCAAAAACCAAACTTTCAGTCCCGATTGGCCAGAACTAGGCCTTATAAGAGCTGAATAGGGGCCAAACAAGAGGAAAACATAGTTTTCAAGGGTCTTGAATGGTATTACATAGTTTTTATGTACAATTAGTATTATTAACCTTGTTTCTAGTGTTAATTGGAAAGTTTAACTAAATTTCAAACTTTCAGCCCCGATTGGTCTGAACTTAGCCTTATAAGAGATGAATAGGATTCAAACGGGAAGAAAAATGAGGTTTTCAAGAGCCAAGAGCAGTATGACATATATTTTTATATAACATTACTATTATTAAACTAGTTTCTAGTGTTAATTGAGAAGTTTCACCAAAAATTAAACTTTCAGCCCCGATTGGCATGAACAAGCCTTATAAAAGCCGAATAAGGCCCAAACTGGGAAAATACATGGTTTTAAATAGCCGAGACTATCACATTGTTTCTATATATAACTATAACTAATTAAACTAGTTTCTATTCTTAATTTATAGTTTGACTAAAAGCCAAAATTCAGTTTCGATTGACTTGAACTAGACCTTATAAGAGCTGAATAGGGCCCAAACAAGAAAAAAATGAGATTTTCAAGAGCTGAGATAAGTATAACATAGTTTTTATGTATATTACTACTAAATAAACTTGTTTCTAGTCTTAATTGAACAGTTTTACCATAAGTCAAATTTTCAGCCTCAATTGACTTGAACCAAGCCTTATAAGAGCCGAATATGGCCGAAATGGGGAGAAAACATACTTTTCAAGAGCCGGGAGTAATATCATATAGTTTTTAAGTATAACTACTACAAATTAAACTTGTTTCTATTTTTAATTTGGAAATTTGATCAAAAGTTAAACTTTTAGCCCCGGTTAGCCTGAACTACACCACATAAGAGCCAAATACGACCCAAACCGGAGAAAAACAAGGTTCTCAAGAGCTGAGAGTGGTATTATAAGTTTCTGTATACAATTATTGCTAATTAACTTTATTTTTAGTGTTAATTAGAAGTTTGTCAAATTTTCAGTCTTGATTGGCTTGAACTAGGCCTTATAAGAGCCGAATAGTGCTTAAACACGAAAAAAAAAAAGGTTTTCAAGATCCGGGAGTAGTATTACATAGTTTTTTTTATATAACTACTATAAATTAAACTTGTTTCTATCCTTAATTTAGAAGTTAACTAAAATTTAAAGTTTCAGCTCCGATTAGCCTGCACTAGACCTTATAAGAGCTAAATAGGGACAAAGGAAATGAAACCATAGTTTTCAAGGGCCTTCAATGGTATTACATAATTTCTATCTACAATACTACTAATTAATCTTGTTTGTTTATTGGGAAGATTGACCAAATTTTAAATTTTCAGCCCCGATTGGCCTGAACTAGGCCTTATAAGAGCCGAATAGGAGGACCTAAACGGGCAGAAAATGAGCTTTTTAAGAGTTGAGAGTAGTATTACATTTTTTTATGTATAATTACTATTAATTAAACTTGTTTTTAGTCTTAATTGGGTTGTTTCACTAAAATTCAAACTTTCAACCCTTATTTGGCCTGAACCAAGCTATATAAGGAGTCGAATAAGGCGAAAACAGGGAGAAAAACATAGTTTTAAAGAGACGAGGGTAGTATCGCATTGTTTCTATGTTTAACTATAACTAATTAAACTGATTTCTATTCTTAATTTCTAGTTTGACCAAAAGCCAAAATTTCAGCTTCGATTGACTTGAACTTAGCCTTATAAGAGAGCTAAAAAGGGCCAAAACATGGAGAAAATGAGGCTTTATAGAGCTGGGAGTAGTATTACATAGTTTTTATACATAACTACTATAAATCAACTTGTTTCTCTTCTTAATTTAGAAGTTTGACTAAGAGTCAAACTTTTAGCCGCGATAGGCCAGAAATTGGCCTTATTAGAGCTGAATTGGGACCAAACGAGAGGAAAACATGGTTAACAAGGGCCGTGAAGTGTATTGCATGGATTCTATATACAATTACAACTAATTAACCTTCTTTCTAGTGGTAATTTGAAAGTTTGACCAAAAGTCAAACCTTCAGCCCTGATTGGCCTGAACTAGGCATTATAAGACCTAATAGGGCCTAAACAGGGAGAAAACATGATTTTCAAGAGCCGATAGTAGTATCACATAATTTTTATATATAATTACTACTAATTAAACTTGTTTCTATTTTTAATGGAAAAGTTTGACCAAAAATCAAACCTTCAGCCCTGATTGGCCTGAACTACAAATTATAAGAGCTGAATAGGGCTAAACAGGTAGAAAACAAGGTTTTCAAGAACAGTAATTGGATTATATAGTTTCAATATGCAATTACTACAATTAATCTTATTTCTAGTGTTAATTGAAAGTTTGACCAAAAGTCAAAGTTTTAGCCCCGATTGACCAGAACTAGCTTTTGAAGGGCCGAATAGAATCCAAACGTGAAGAAAATGCTTTTTTTTAAGAGCAGGGTATAGTATTACATTTTTTTTAATATATAATTACTTCTCATTAAAATCGTTTCTCTTCCAATTTGAAAGCTTGACTAAAAGTCAAACTTTCAGCCCTTTTTGGCCTGAATTATGCCTTTTAAGAGCCGATTAGCGCCTAAACGGGGAGAATAAGAGGTTTTCATGAGCTGGGAGTTGTACTACATAGTTTTTAGTTATAATTACCTGTTCCTAATCTTAATATGAAAGTTTGACCAAAAGTTTAACTTTCAGCCTCATTGGCCTGAATTAGGCCTTATAAGAGTCGAATAGGGCCAAAACGGGGAGAAAACATGTCTTTCAAGTGCCTAGAGTAATATCACATAATTTATATATATAACTGATATTAATTAAACTTGTTTCTATTCTTAATTTGAAAGTTTTACCTAAAGTCAAAATTTCAGCCCCGATTGGCCTGAACTAGGCCTTTTATAAGAGCCGAGAAGGGCCCAAATATGGAGAAAATGAGGTTTTCAAAAGCTGAGATTGGTATTATATAGTTTTTATGGATAATTACTATAAACTAAAATTGTTTCTATCCTTAATTTGGAAGTTTGACCAAGTGTCAAACTTTTAGCCCTCGATTGGCGTGAACTAGGCCTTTTATAAGAGCCGAAAAGGGCCCAAATATGGAGAAAATAAGGTTTTCAAGAGCCGAGATTGGTATTACATAGTTTTTATGGATAACTACTATTAATTTGGAAGTTTGACCAAGAGTTAAACTTTTAGCCCCCGATTGGCCTGAACTAGGGCTCATAGAGCCAAATCGAGATAAAACGACAGGAAAACATAGTTTTTAAGAGCGATGAATGGTATTGAATAGTCTCTATGTACAATTACTAATAATTAACCCTATTTCTAGTGTTAATTTGTAAGTTTGATCAAAAGTCAAAATTTCAGCCCTGATTGGCTTGGGCCTTATGAGAGCAGAATTGGGACCAAACGAGAGAGGAAAACATAATTTTCGAGGGTTGTGAAAGTTATTACATAGTTTTCACGTATCATTACTACTAATTAACCTTATTTCTAGTGTTAATGGGGAAGTTTAACCAAAAGTCAAACTTTCAGCCTGAACTAGGCTTTATGAGAAGCAGAATTAGGACCAAACGGGAGGAAAACATAGTTTTCGAGGGCTGTGAAAGGTAGTACATAGTTTTTACGTATCATTACTACTAATTAACCTTATTTCTTATGTTAATAGGGAAGTTTAACCAAAAGTCAAACTTTCAGCCCCGATTGGCTTGAATTAGGCCTTATGAGAACAGAATTGGGACAAACGAGACGAAATATAGTTTTCGAGGGCTGTGAAAGGTATTACATAGTTTATATACATAATTACTACTAATTAACATTATTTCTAGTGTTAATGGGGACGTTTAACCAAAAGTCAAACTTTCAGGCCCGATTAGCCTGAACTAGTCCTTATAAGAGCCGAATAGGACCCCAAACGGGAAAAAAAATGAGATTTCAAGAGCCGAAAGTAGTATTACATAGTTTTTACGTATAATTATTAGTAATTAAACTTGTTTCTAGTCTAAATTGGGAATTTATACTATTCAAACTTTTCAGCCCCGATTGGTCTAAAGCAAGCCTTATATAAGCCGTATATGGCCCAATCAGGGAGAAAAAATAATTTTCAAGAGCTGAGAGTAGTGTCACATAGTTTCTATGTATAACTACTACTAATTAAACTAGTTTCTATTCTTACTTTGGATTTTGACCAAAAGTCAAACTTTCAGCCCTTATTAGCCTGAACTAGGCCTTATAGAGCCGAATAGTGCCCGAAGGGAGAAAACATGGATTTCAAGAGACGGGAGTAGTTTCAAATAGTTCTATGTATACTTCTATTTAAATTTGTTTCTATTCTTAATTTGAAATTTTGACCAAAAGTTAAACTTTTAGGCCCGATTAATTTGCCTGAACTCGGCCATATAAGTGCCAAATATGGCCCAAATTACGGGAAAACATAGTTTTCAAAAGCTGACAGTAGTATTACATAGTTTTTTACACTGGGAGCAAATACAGTTTTCCAGAGCTCTTAGTCGTATTACATAGTTTTTATGTATAATTACTACTATTTAAACTTGTTTCTAGTCTTAATTGGGAAGTTTAATCAAAAGTCAAACTTTCAGTCCCAATTGGCCTGAACTAGGCCTTATAAGAGTCGAATATGGCCTAAAAGGGGTGAAAACGTGGCTTTAAAGAGCCAAGAGTTGTATTTCATAGTTTTTATACACAATTACTACTAATCAGATTTAATTCTAGTCTTAATCTAGAAGTTTGACCAAAAGTCAAACTTTCAACCCAATTGCCTGAACTGGTATTATAAGAGTCGAATTAGCGCCCAAACGAGGAGAAAACATGGTTTTCAAGAATTGAGAGTAATATTACATGGTTTTAATGTATAATTACTACTAATTAAACTTATTTCTAGACTTAATTGAGAAGTCTGACCTAAATCAAATCTTCAGCCCCTATTGGTCTGAAATAAGCCTTATAAAAGCCAGGTAGGGCCCAAATAAGAGGAAAATATGATTTTCAAGAGGCGTGAGTGGTGTTACATAGTTTCTATATGAATTACTACTAATTAACCTTGTTTTTAATGTTAATTAGAAGTTTGACCAAAATTTAAACTTTCAGCCTCGATTTACCTGAATTCGGCCTTATAAGAGCTACATAGGGCCTTATAAGGGGAGTAAATGCAGTTTTCAAGAGGCAGAGTAGTATTACATAATTTTTATGTATAACTACTATAAGTTAAATGTGTTTCTATTCTTAATTTGGAAGTTTACCAAAAGCCAAACATTTTATCCAGATTGGCCAGAACTAGGCCTTATAAGAGCCGAATAGGGGCCAAACAAGAGGAAAACATAGTTTTCAAGCGTCTTGAATGGTATTACATAACAATTAGTACTAATTAACTTTATTTCTAGTGTTAATTAGGAAGTTTGACTAAATTTCAACTTTCAGCCCGATTGGCCTGAACTAGGCCTTATAAGAGATGAATAGGACTCAAACGGGAATAAAATGAGGTTTTCAAGAGCCGAGAGTAGTATGACATATTTTTTATATAAAATTACTATTATTTAAACTTGTTTCTTGTCTTAATTGAGAAGTTTCACCAAAAATTAAACTTTCAGCCTCGATTGGCCTGAACCAAGCCTTATAAAAGCCGAATAAGGCCCAAACAGGGAAAAAAACATGGTTTTAAAGAGCCGAGAGTAGTATTACATTATTTCTATGTATAACTATAACTAATTAAAATGGTTTCTATTCTTAATTTATAGTTTGACTAAAAGCCAAAATTCAGCTTCGATTGACTTGAACTAGGCCTTATAAGAGCTGAATAGAGCCCAAACAGGGAAAAAAATGAGGTTTTCAAAAGCTGAGAGTAGTATTACAAAGTTATTATGTATATTACCACTAAATAAGCTTGTTTATAGTCTTAATTGAACAGTTTTATCATAAGTCAAATTTTTAGCCTCGATTGGCTCGAACCAAGCCTTGTAAGAGCCGAATCGGGCCAAAATGGGGAGAAAATATGTTTTTCAAGAGCCGGGAGTAGTATCATATAGTTTTTAATTATAACTACTACAAATTAAACTTGTTTCTATTTTTAATTTGGAAATTTGACTAAAAGTTAAACTTGTTTCTTAAGAGCTGATAGTTGTATTACGAGTTTCTTTGTACAATTATTGCTAATTAACTTTGTTTCTAATGTTAAATGGAAGTTTGACAAAGTTTTAGTCCTGATTAGCTTGAACTAGGCCTTATAAGAGCTGAATAGTGCCTTAACGGGGAGAAAATAAGGTTTTCAAGAGCGGCGAGTAGTATTACATAGTTTTTTATATAACTAGTATAAATTAAACTTGTTTCTATTCTTAATTTAGAAGTTGACCAAAAGTTAAAGTTTAGCTCCGATAGCCTGCACTAGGCCTTATAAGAGCCGAATACGGACCAAAGGAGATGAAAACATAGTTTTCAAGGGCCTTCAATGGTATTACATAGTTTCTATATACAATCACTACTAATTAACCTTATTTCTAGTATTTATTGGGAAGTTTGACCAACGTGAAACTTTCAGCCCTGATTGGCCTGAACTAGGCCTTTTAAGAGCCGAAGAAGGTCTCTGCAGGAAGAAAATATAGTTTTTAGTATTACAATGTTTTTAAGTATAATAATTACTAGTTAAACTTGCTTCTAGTCTTAATTAGAAAGTTTGACCAAAAATCAAATCTCTAACCCTTATTGGCCGGAACTTTGCTTAATTAGAGCCGAATAAGGCCCAAATGGGAGGAAAACATGATTTTCAAGAGCTGAGAGTGGTATTACATAGTTTCAATATACAATTACTAATAATTGACCTTATTTCTAGTGTTAATTGAAAGTTTGATTAAAAGTTAAAATTTCAGCTCCACTTGGTCTGAACTAGACCTTATAAGAGCCGGATAGACCCAAACTAGGAGAAAACAAGGTTATCAAGAGCCGGTAGTATTGTTACATAGTTTTATGTATAATTACTACTAATTAGACTTGTTTCTATTTATAATTTGAAAGTTTGACCAAGTCAAACTTTCAGCCCTGATTGGCCTGAATGAGGCCTTATAAGAGCTGAATAGGGCTCAAACGGGAGAAAAATATGGTTTTCAAGAGCTGAAAGTGGTATTACATAGTTCCTATGTATAATTGCTGCTAATTAATCTTGTTTCTATTTTTTAATTGATAAGTTTAACTAAAGGTCAAACTTTCAGCCCCGATTGGCCAGAATTAGGTGTTATAAGAGCCGAATAAGGCCCAAACGGGAGAAAATGAGATTTTCAAGTGCCTGGAGTAGTATTACGTAGTTTCTGTTTATAACTGCTATTAATTAAACTTGTTTCTATTCTTAATTTGAAAGTTTCACCTTAGTCAAACTTTCAGCCCCGATTGGTTTGAATTAGGCAGTTTAAGTATCAAATAGGGCCCAAATCGAAGTAAAATATGGTTTTCAAGAGCTGAGAGTGGTATCCATAGTTTCTATATACAATTACTGCTAATTAATATTATTTCTGGTGTTAATTGGGAAGGTTAACTGAAACTCAAACTTTCAGCCTCGACTGGCTCGAACTAGGCCTTATAAAAGCGAATAAGGCCCAAACGGGGAGAAAAGGTGATTTTCAACCTCAGGGAGTAGTATTACAAAGTTTTAATATATAATTACTACTAATTAAACCTATTTCTAGTCTTAATTTAAAAGTTTGATTAAAACTCAAACTTTCAGCCCCGATTAGCCTGAACTAGGTCTTATAAGAACCGAATATGGTCTAAACAAGGAGAAAACGTGGTTTTAAAGAGCCAAGAGTTGTATTACATAGTTTCTATATATAATTATTACTAATTAAACTTGTTTCCAATCTTAATTTGGAAGCTGGACCAAAAGTTAAACCTTCTGCCCTTATTGGCCTGAATTAGGCCTTATAAGAGCCAAGTAGGGCCCAAACTAGAAGAAAAAATTGGTTTCAAGAGCTGAGAGTGGTATTACATAGTTTCTATGTATAATTACTACTAATTAACCTTATTTTGAGTATTAATTGAGAAGTTTAACTAAAACTCAAACTTTTAACCCCGGTTGACCTGAACAATGCCTTAAAGAGTCGAATAGGCCCAACACGGAGAAAATGCGATTATCAAGAGTCGGGAGTAGTATTATACAGTTTTCATTACAATGAATCAAAGTTGTTTGTTGTCTTTATCTGGAGTTTGATGAAAGTCAAACTTTCAGTCCTGATTGGCTTGAACTCAGCCTTATAAGAACCGAATTAGGTCCAAACGGGGAGAAAATATGGTTTTCACGGGCCGATAGTAGTATTTCATAGTTTCTATATACAATTACTAATTATTAAACTTATTTCTAGTCTTAATCAGAAAGTTTGACCTAAAATCAAAATTTCAGCCCCGATTGACCTGAACTTAGCCTTTTGAGGGCTAAATAGGGTCAAACGAGGAGAAAGCATGGCTTTCAAGAGCTGAGAGTAATATGATTTAGTTTTATATGGAATTACTACTACTTAAACTTTTTTTTAGTCCTAATTGAGAAGTTTGACCAAAAGACCAACTTTCAACTGCGACTGAACAGAACTAGGCCTAATAGATTCGAATAGAGCCCAAACGGAGTAAAATAGAGGTATTCAAGAGTCAGAAGTAGAATTACATAATTTTCATGTATAATTATCACTAATTAAACTTGTTTCTACTCTTAACTTGAATGTTTGATAAAAAGTCAAACTTTAAGCCCCGATTGTCCCAAAAATCGATTTTATAACATCAAGTAGGGCCCAAAAGGGAGAGAACATGCTTTTCATGGAGTTGAAAGCAGTATCACATAGTTTTAATGTATAATTACTACTAATTAAACTAATTTCGAGTCTTATTCTACAAGTTGGACCAAAAGTCAAACTTTCAGCCCCGATTGACCTGAACTCTGCCTTATATACGAGCTAAATAAGGCCCAAACATGAAGAAAACATGGTTTTCAAGAGCCGCAAGTAGAATTATATTTTTTCTATGTATAATTATTACTAATTAAACTTGTTTCTAGTGTTAATTGGAAAGTTTGACCAAAAGTCAAACTTTCAGCCCCTATTGGCTTGAACTAAGGCCTTATAAGAGCCGAATAGGGCCCAAACAAGGAGAAAACCTGAATTTTAAGAGTTGGGGTACTATTACGTAGTGTCTATGTATAATTACTACTAATTAGACTTGTTTATAATTGTAATCTGAAAGCTTGAGTTTTGGTCTAACTTGCAGCCCCGATTGACCTGAATTAGGCCTTATAAGAACCGAATTGTGCCAAAATGGGGAGAAAACATGGTTTTCAAGAGCCGGGAGTTATTTACATAATTCTATGTATAATTACTACTAATTAAACTTATTTCTAGTTTTAATCTAAAAGTTTGACCAAAAGTCAAACTTCAGTCTTAATTGGCATAAAGTACACCTTATAAGAGCCGAATATGGCCAAAATAGGGGAAAGTATGATTTTCAAGCACCTTGAGTGGTATTACATAGTTTCTATGTAGATTTACTAATAACTAAACTTGTTTCTAGTCTTAATTGATAAGTTTGACCATAGTCAAATTTTCAGCCCCTTATTATCCTGAACTGCTGTATAAGAGCCGATTAAGGCTCAAACAGGAGAAAATAAGATTTTCAGAGTCGAGAATAGCATTATATAATTTATATATAAAATTTATACTAATTAAACTTATTTCTAATCTTAATTGGGTAGTCTGAATAAAATTCAAACTTTCAGCCTCGTTTGGCCTAAACTTGGGCCTTATAAGAACTGAATAAGGCTTAAACGTGGAGAAAACATGGTTTTGAAAAGCCGAGAGTAGTATTACATAGTTTCTCTATGTATAACTACTAATTAAACATGTTTTTATTTTTAATTTGGGAGTTTCACTAACTCAAAGTTTCAGCCTGAATTAGGCTTTATAAGAGCCAAATGGGATCTAAACGAGAGGAAAATATGGTTTTCAAGTGTCGTTAGTTGTATTACATAGTTTCTATATACAATTATTTCTAATTAACCATGTTTTTAGTGTTAATTAAGAAGTTTGACAAAAAGTCAAACTTTCAGCCTCAATTAGCTTGAACTAGGCCTTATAAGAGCCGAATAGGGTTAAAATGAGAGAAACCAGGATTTTTAAGAGTCGAGATTTGAATTACATAGGTTTTATGTATAATCACTACTAATTAAACTTGTTTGTAGTCTTAATCAAGAAATTTGATCAAAAGTTAAACTTTCAGCCCCAATTGCCCTGAACTCGGCTTTATAAGAGTCGATAGGCTCAAACGGGGAGAAAACGTGGCTTTCAAGAGCTGGGAGTAGTATTACATAGTTTCTATATACAATTACTACTAATGAAACTAGTTTCTAGTCTTAATCTGAAAGTTTGACTTAAGTCAAACTTTCAGCCCCGATTAGTTTGAACTACGCCATATAAGAGCCAAATACGACCCAAACTGGAGAAAAACAAGTTCTCAAGAGCTGAGAGTGGTATTACAAGTTTCTATATACAATTATTACTAATTAACTTTGTTTTTAGTGTTAGTTGAAAGTTTGTCAAATTTTCAGTTCTGATTGGTTTGAACTAGGCCTTATAAGAGCCGAAAAGTACCTAAACGGTGAGAAAATAAGGTTTTCAAGAGCCAGGAGTAGTATTACATTATTTTTTTATATAACCACTATAAATAAAACTTGTTTCTATTCTTAAGTTAGAAGTTGATCAAAAGTTAAAGTTTCAGCTCCGATTAGCCTGCACTAAGCCTTATTCCTGCCGAATAGGGACCAAAAGAGATAAAAACATAGTTTTCAAGGGCCTTTAATGGTATTACATAGTTTCTATATACAATCACTGCTAATTAACCTTATTTCTAGTATTTATTGGGAAGTTTGACCAACGTGAAAATTTCAGCCCCGATTGGCCTGAACTAGGCCTTTTAAGAGCTGAAGAGGGTCTCAGCAGGAAGAAAATGCAGTTTGTAGTATTATAATGTTTTTAAATATAATAACTACCAGTTAAACTTGCTTCTAGTTTTAATTAGAAAGTTTGACCAAAAATCAAATCTCCAACCCTTATTGGCCGGAACTTGGCTTAATAAGAGCCGAATAAGACCAAACGGGAGAAAAACATGATTTTCAAGAGCTGAGAGTGGTATTACATAGTTTCAATGTACAATTACTAATAATTGACCTTAATTCTAGTGTTAACTGAAAGTTTGATCAAAAGTCAAAACTTCAGCTCAACTTGATCTGAACTAGGCCTTATAAGAGCCGGATAGGCCCAAACTAGGAGAAAACAAGGTTATCAAGAGCCGATAGTATTGTTACATAGTTTTATGTATAATTACTACTAATTAGACTTGTTTCTATTCATAATTTGAAAATTTGACCAAAAGTCATACTTTCAGCCCCGAATAGCCTGAACGAGGCCTTATAAGAGCTGAATAGGCCCAAACGGGAGAAAAATATGGTTTTTAAGAGATGAAAGTTGTATTACATAGTTCCTATGTATAATTGCTGCTAATTAATCTTGTTTCTATTGTTAATTGATAAGTTTAACTAAAGATAAAATTTTTAGCCCCGATTAGCCAGAATTAGGCGTTATAAGAGCCGAATAAGGCCCAAACGGGAGAAAATGAGATTTTCAAGCACCTGGAGTGGTATTACATAGTTCTGTTTATAACTGATATTATTTAAACTTGTTTCTATTTTTAATTTGAAAGTTTGACCTTAGTCAAACTTTCAGCCCTAATTAGCTTGAATTAGGCAGTATAAGTGCGAAAAAGGGCCTAAATCGAAGTAAAACATGATTTTCAAGAGCTGAGAGTGGTATCCAAAGTTCCTATATACAATTACTGCTAATTAATATTGTTTCTAGTATTAATTAGGAAGGTTAACCGAAAGTCAAACTTTCAGTCTCGACTGGCTTGAACTAAGCCTTATAAGAGCGAATAAGGTCCAAACGGAGAGAAAATGTGGTTTTCAAGCGTGGGGAGTAGTATTACAAAGTTTTAATATATAATTATACTAATGAAACCTATTTCTAGTCTTCATTTAAAAGTTTGATTAAAAGTCAAACTTTCAGCCCCGATTGGCCTAAACTAGGTTTTATAAGAATCGAATATGGCCTAAACAAGGAGAAAACGTGATTTTAAAGAGCCAAGAGTTGTATTACATAGTTTCTATATATAATTATTACTAATTAAACTTGTTTCCAATCTTAATTTGGAAGTTAGACCAAAAGTCAAACCTTCTGCCCATATTGGCCTGAATTAGGCCTTATAAGAGTCAAGTAGGGCCCAAACTAGAAGAAAAAATTGTTTTCAAGAGCTAAGAGTGGTATTACATAGTTTTTATGTATAATTACTGCTAATTAACCTTGTTTTGAGTATTAATTAAGAGTTTAACTAAAACTCAAACTTTTAACCCCAGTTGACCTGAACAATGCCTTATAAGAGTCTAATAGGCCCCACATGAAGAAAATACGATTAGCAAGAGTCGGGAATAGTATTATATAGTTTTCATGTATAACTACAATGAATTAAAGTTATTTCTTGTCTTTATCTGGAAGTTTGACCCCAAGTCAAACTTCCAGTCCTGATTAGCATGAACTCAGCCTTATAAGAGCCGAATTAGGCCAAAATGGAGATAAAATATGGTTTTCACGGGTCGGTAGTAGTATCTCATAGTTTCTATATACAATTACTACTAATTAAACTTGTTTCTGGTCTTAATCTGAAAGTTTGACCTAAAATCAAATTTTCAGCCCTGATGGCCCGAACTTGGCCTTTTGAGAGCTAAATAGGGCCAAACGAGGAGAAAGCATGGCTTTCAAGAGCTGAGAGTAGTATGATATAGTTTCTTCATGGAATTAATACTACTTAAACTTTTTTCTAGTCCTAATTGAGAAGTTTAACCAAAAGACAAACTTTCAGTTGCGATTGAACAGAACTAGGTCTAATAGATTCGAATAGAGCCCAAAAGGGGAGAAACATAGGTTTTCAAGAGTCAGAAGTAGAATTACATAGTTTTCATATATAATTATCTTTAACTAAACTTGTTTCTACTCTTAACTTGAATATTTGATCAAAAGTCAAACTTTAAACCCCGATTGTCCCTGAACTCGGCTTTATTATATTCAAGTAGGGCCCAATAGGGAGAGATCATGTTTTTTATGGAGCTGAAAGTAGTATCACATAGTTTTAGTGTATAATTACTACTAATTAAACTTATTTCTATTCTTAATCTGGAAGTTTGACCAAAAGTCAAACTTTCAGCCCCGATTGACCTGATCTATGCCTTATACGAGCCAAATAGGGCCCAAACACGAAGAAAACATTATTTTCAAGAGCTGCGAGTAGAATCATATTATTTCTATGTATATTTATTACTAATTAAACTTATTTCTAGTGTTAACTGGAAAGTTTAACTAAAAGTCAAACTTTCAGCCCATATTGGCATGAACTAAGGCCTTATAAGAGTCGAATAGGGCCCAAACAAGGAGAAAACCCGAATTTCAAGAGTTGGGGTACTATTACGTAGTTTCTATGTACAATTACTGCTAATTAAACTTATTTATAGTTGTAATCTGAAAGCTTGAGTTTAATCTAACTTGCAGCCCCGATTGACCTGAATTAGGCCTTATAAGAACCGAATTGTGCCCAAATGGGGAGAAAACATGGTTTTTAAGAGCCGGGAGTTATATTACATAATAATTTCTATGTATAATTAAACTTATTTCTAGTTTTTATCTAAAATTTTGACCAAAAGTCAAACTTCAGTCCCAATTGGCTTAAAGTACACCTCATAAAAGCCGAATATGGCCAAAATAGGGGAAAATATGGTTTTCAAGCACCTTGAGTGGTTTACATAGTTTCTATGTAGATTTACTAATAATTAAACTTGTTTCTAGTCTTAATTGGTAAGTTTGACCAAAGTCAAATTTTCAGCCCCTTATTGGCCTGAATTGCTTTATAAGAGCCGATTAGGGCTCAAACGAAAGAAAATAAGATTTTCAAGAGTCGGGAATAGTATTACATAATTTTTATATAAAATTTATACTAATTATACTTGTTTCTAATCTTAATTGGGTAGTCTGAATAAAATTCAAACTTTCAGCCTCGTTTGGCCTGAACTTGGCCTTATAAGAACCGAATAAGGCCTAAACGTGGAGAAAAAGTGGTTTTAAAGAGTCGAGAGTAGTATTACATAGTTTCTATGTATAACTACTAATTAAACATGTTTTTATTTTTAATTTGAAAGTTTCACTAACTCAAAGTTTCAGCCTGAATTAGGCTTTATAAGAGCCGAATGGGATCTAAACGAGAGGAAAAAATGGTTTTCAAGTGTCGTTAGTTGTATTACATAGTTTCTATGTACAATTACTTCTAATTAACCATGTTTTTAGTGTTAATTGAGATGTTTGACAAAAAGTCAAACTTTCAGCAGACAGGTTTTATGTACAAATACTATAAAACTAGATATTCAATATGAAGAACAAGCAAAATTCGGCTCTTGAAAACCTCATTTTCTCCATGTTTAGGCCCTTTTCGGCTCTTATAAAAGGCCTAGTTTAGGCCAATCAGGTCAGAAATTTTAACTTTTGGCAAAACTTCCAAATTTAAAATAGAAACAAGTTTAATTAAAATCAGTTATAGATATAAATTATGCGATACTACTCTCGGCTCTTGAAAGACATGTTTTCTCCCCGTTTGGGCCCTATTCGACTCTTATAAGGCCTAAATCACGCCAATGAGGCTCAAAGTTAGACTTTTGGTCAAACTTCCGTATTAAGACTAGGAACAAGTAATTATAACTGAAAACTATGTAATACTACTCCCAGCTCATGAAAACCTCGCATTCTCTCCGTTTGGGCCCTAATCGGTTCTTAAAAGGCATAATTCAGGTAGAAAAGGGCTGAAAGTTTGACTTTTAGTCAAGCTTTCAAATTGAAATAGAACGAGTTTAATTAGAAGTAATTATATATAAAAAATATGTAATACTATACTCCGCTCTTGAAAAAAAGCATTTTCTTCACGTTTAGATCCTATTCGGCTCTTTAAAGGATAGTTCAGGTCAATTGGGGCTAAAACTTTGACTTTTGGTCAAACTTTCAATTAACACTAGAAATAAGATTAATTGTATTAATTGCATATTGAAACTATATAATACAATTATTGCTCTTGAAAACCTTGTTTTCCATCTGTTGGGCCCATTCAGCTCTTATAATTTCTAGTTCAGGCCAATCGGGCTGAAGGTTTGACTTTTGGCTAAACTTTTCCATTAAGAATAGAAACAAGTTTAACTAGCAGTAATTATATATAAAAATTATGTGATACTAATCTCGGCTCTTGAAAACCATGTTTTCTCCTCGTTTAGGCCCTATGTGGTTCTTATAATGCCTAATTCAGGCCAATCAGGGCTGAAGGTTTGACTTTTAGTTAAACTTTCAAATTAACACTAGAAACAAGTTTAATTAGTAGTAATTATACATAGAATCTATGCAATACCATTCACGGCCCTTGTTAAACATGTTTTCCTCTAGTTTGGTTCCAATTCAGCTCTAATAAGGCCTATTTCAGGCCAATCGGGACTAAAAGTTTGACTCTTAGTCAAACTTCTAAATTAAGAAGAGAAACAAGTTTAATTTATAGTAGTTATACATTAAAACTATGTAATACTACTCCCAGCTCATTAAAACCTTGTTTTCTCCACGTTTTGGCCCTTTTCGGCTCATATAAGGCTCAGCTCAAGTCAATCGAAGCTGAAATTTTGGCTTTTGGTCAAACTAGAAATTAAGAATAGAAATCAGTTTAATTAGTTATAGTTAAACATAGAAACAATGTGATACTACTGTCGTCTCTTTAAAACTATGTTTTCTCCCTGTTTTGGCCCTATTCAGCTCTTATATAGCTTGGTTCAGGCCAATCGGGGTTGAAATTTTGAATTTTAGTGAAACGACCAATTAAGACAAAAAACAAGTTTAATTAATAGTAATTATACATAAAAAATATGTAATACTACTCTCAACTCTTGAAAACCTCATTTTCTCCCCATTTAGGTCCTCCTATTCGGCTCTTAAAAGGCCTAATTCAGGCCAATCGAGGCTAAAAATTTGAAATTTCGTCAATCTTCCCAATAAACTAACAAGATTAATAGTAGTATTGTACGTAGAAATTATGTAATACCATTGAAGGCCCTTGAAAATTATGTTTTCATCTCCTTTAGTCCCTATTCGGCTCTTAAGAGGCTTAGTGCAGGCTAATCGGAGCTGAAACTTTAACTTTTGGTCAACTTCTAAATTAAGAATAGAAACAAGTTTAATTTATAGTTGTTATATAAAAAACTATGTAATACTACTCTCAGCTCTTGAAAAACTTTTTTTTTTCCCGTTTTGGCACTATTTGGTTCTTATAAGGTTTTGTTCAAGCCAATGAGGACTGAAAATTTGACAAACTTCCAATTAATACTAAAAATAAAGTTAATTAGCAATAATTGTATACAGAAACTTGTAATACCACTCTCAGCTTTTGAGAACCTTGTTTTTCTCCGGTTTGGGCCGTATTTGGCTCTTATATGGCGTAGTTCAGGCTAATCGGGACTGAAAGTTTACTTTTTGGTCAAATTTCAAAATTAAAAATAGAAACAAGTTTAATTTGTAGTAGTTATACTTACAAACTATATGATACAACTTCCGGCTCTTGAAAAGCATGTTTTCTCCCCATTTCGGCCCTATTCAGCACTTATAAGGCTTGGTTCAGAGGCTGAAAATTTGACTAATGGTAAAACTGTTCAATTAAGACTAGGAAAATGTTTATTTAGTAGTAATATACATAAAATCTATGTAATACTACTCTCAGCTCTTGAAAACCTCATTTTTTCCCTGTTTGGGCCCTATTCTGCTCTTATAAGGACTAGTTTAAGTCAATCGAAGCTGAATTTTGGCTTTTAGTCAAACTATAAATTAAGAATAGAAACCAGTTTAATTAGTTATAGTTATACATAGAAATAATGTGATACTACTCTCGGCTCTTTAAAACCATGTATTTCCCCCGTTTGGCCCTTATTCGGCTTTTATAAGGCTTGGTTCAGGCCAATCGGGGTTGAAAGTTTAATTTTTGGTGAAACTTCTCAATTAAGACTAGAAACAAGTTTAAATAATAGTTATTTTTTATAAAAAATATGTCATACTACTCTCGGCTCTTGAAAACCTCATTTTCTCCCCGTTTGAGTCCTATTCAGCTCTTATAAGGCCTAGTTCAGGCCAATCGGGGCAGAAAATTTGAAACTTGGTCAAACTTTCTAATTAATGCTAGAAACATTGTTAATTAGTACTAATTATACTTAAAAACTATGTAATACTATTCAAGACCCTTGAAAACTAAGTTTTCTTCTTATTTAACCCCTATTCGGCTCTTATAAGTCAAAGTTCTGGCCAATCGGGATTGAAAGTTTGGTTTTTGGTAAACTTTCAAATTAAGAATAGAAACATATTTAATTTATAGTAGTTATACATAATAATTATGTAATACTACTTCTGCCTCTTGAAAACCTCATTTTCTCCCCTTATAAGGCTCTATGTAGCTCTTATAAAGCCGAATTTAATAAATCGAGGCTGAAAGTTTAAATTTTGGTCAAACTTCCAATTAACACTAGAAACAAGGTGTAATTCATATAGAAACTATGTAACACCACTCACGGCTCTTGAAAATCATATTTTCCTCTTATTTGGGCCCTACCTGGCTTTTATGAGGCCTATTTTAGGCCAATAGGGGCTGAAGGGTTTGACTTTAGGTCAAACTTTTTATTTAAGTTTAGAAATAAGTTTAATTAGTAGTAATTATGCATCAAAACCATGTGATACTACTCTCGATTCTTGAAAACTATGTTTTCTTCTCGTTTGGGCCCTATTCGGCTCTTATAATACTGGTTCAAGCCAATTGGGTTGAAAGTTTGACTTTTGATAAACTTCTAGATTAAGACAAGAATTAAGTCTGATTAGTAGTAATTATATATAAAAACTATAAAATACAACTCTTGGCTCTTAAAAGCCATGTTTTCACCACTTTTAGGCCATATTCGGCTCTTATAAGGCCTAGTTCAGGCCAATTTGGGCTGAAAGTTTGACTTTTAATCAAACTTCTCAATTAAGGCTAGAAATAAGTTTAAATAGTAGTAATTATACATAAGAACTATGTAATACTACTTCGAGCTCTGAAAAACTGTATTTTCTCCCCGTTTGGGCCCTATTCAGCTCTACAAGGCTTAGTTCAGACCAATCAGACTGAAAGTTTGACGTTTGGTCCAACTTCCCGATTAACACTATTAATTAGTATTAATTGTACATAAAAATTATGTAATACCACTGTCAGCTTTTGAAAACTATGTTTTCCCGCAGTTTGGGCCCTATTTGGCACTTATATGGCCGAGTTCAGGCAAATTAATCGGGGCTAAAAGTTTAACTTTTGGTCAAAATTTCAAATTAATAATAGAAACAAGTTTAATTAGAAGAAGATATATATAGAAACTTAGTGAAACTACTCCCGTCTCTTGAAAGGCATGTTTTCTCCCTTTGGGCAGTATTCAGCTCTATAAGGCCTAGTTCAGGCTAATAAGGGCTGAAATTTGACTTTTGTCAAAGTCCAAATTAGGAATAGAAACTAGTTTAATTAGTAGTAGTTATACATAAAAACTATGTGACCTTACTCCCGGCTCTTGAAAATTATTTTTTCTCCCTGATTGGGCCATATATGGCTCATATAAGGCCTACTTTAGACCAATCAGGGCGAGAAAGTTTAAATAGTATAACTTCTCAATTTAGACTAGAAACAAGTTTAATTACTAATAATATACATAAAAACTATGTAATACTACTCATGGCTCTTGAAATCTCATTTTTCTCCCGTTTGGGTCCTATTCAGCTTTTTTAAGGACTAGTAGTTCAGGCTAATCAGGGCTAAAAGTTTGATTTTTTGTTAAACTTTCCCATTAATACTAGAAATTTAGTAATTAGTAGTAATTATATATAAAAATTATGTAATACCTTTTCACAGCCCTCGAAAACTATGTTTTCCTCCCGTTTGGTCCCAATTCTACTCTCATAAGGCCTAGTTCAAGCCAATCGGGGCTGAAAGTTTGACTTTTAGTTAAACTTCTCCATTAACACTAGAAATAAGGTTAATTAGTAGTAATGATGCATAAAAACTATGTAATACCTTTCATAGCCCTCGAAAACTATGTTTTCCTCTCGTTTGGTCCCCAATTCTGCTCTCATAGCCTAGTTCAAGCCAATCGGGGCTGAAAGTTTGACTTTTGATCAAACTTACAAATTAACACAAGAAACAAGGTTAATTATTAGTAATTGTACGTAGAGACTATTCAATACCATTCACAACCCTTAAAAACCAAGTTTTCCTCTCGTTTTATCTCGATTCGGCTCTATAAGACCTAGTTCAGGCCAATCGGGGGCTAAAAGTTTGACTCTTGGTCAAACTTCTAAATTAAGGATAGAAACAAGTTTAATTTAGAGTAGTTATCCATAAAAACTATGTAATATCAATCTCGGCTCTTGAAAACCTCATTTTCTTCACCTTTGGGCCCTTTTCGGCTCTTATATAAGGCCTAGTTCAGGCCAATCGAGGATGAAATTTTGACTTGTGGTAAAACTTTCAAATTAAGAATAGAAACAAGTTTAATTAATATCAGTTATACATATAAATTATATGATACTACTCTCGGTACTTGAAAGACATGTTTTCTCCCCGTTTGGGCCCTATTCGACTCTTATAAGACCTAATTCAGGCCAATGAGGCTGAAAATTAGACTTTTGGTCAAACTTCCATCTTATGACTAGGAACAAGTAATTATAACTAAAAACTATGTAATACTACTCCCAGCTTATGAAAACCTCGTATTTCTCCCCGTTTGGGCCCTAATCGGCTCTTAAAAGGCATAATTCAGGACAAAAAGGGCGGAAAGTTTGACTTTTAGTTAAGCTTTCAAATTGTAATAGAAACGAGTTTAATTAGAAGCAATTATATATAAAAAAACAAGTAATACTATACTCCGGTCTTGAAAAAAAGAAATTTTCTTCATGTTTGGATCCTATTCGGCTCTTTAAAGGCTAGTTCGGGTCAATTGGGGCTAAAACTTTGACTTTTGGTTAAACTTTCAATTAACACTAGAAATAAGATTAATTGCATATTAAAACTATATAATACAATTATTTCTCTTGAAAACCTTGTTTTCCATCTGTTGGGCCCTATTCAGATCTTATAATTTCTAGTTCAGGCCAATCGGGGCTGAAGGTTTGACTTTTGGTCAAACTTTTTCATTAAAAATAGAAACAAGTTTAATTAGTAGTAATTATATATAAAAATTATGTGATACTACTTTCGGCTCTTGAAAACCATGTTTTCTCCCCGTTTAGGCCCTATTTGGTTCTTATAATGCCTAACTCAGGCCAATCAGGGCTCAAGGTTTGACTTTTTGTCAAACTTTCAAATTAACACTGGAAACAAAGTTTATTAATAGTAATTGTATATAGAATCTATGCAATACCATTCACGGCCCTTGTTAACCATGTTTTCCTCTCGTTTGGTCCCAATTCAGCTCTAATAAGGCCTATTTCAGGCCAATCGGAGCTAAAAGTTTGACTTTTAGTCAAACTTCTAAATTAAGAAGAGAAAATAAGTTTAATTTATAGTAGTTATACATAAAAACTATGTAATGTTACTCCCAGCTGTATAAAACCTCATTTTCTCAACGTTTTGGCCCTTTTCAGCTCTTATAAGGCTTAGTTCAAGTCAATCGAAGCTGAAATTTTGGCTTTTGGTCAAAATAGAAATTAAGAATAGAAACCAGTTTAATTAGTTGTAGTTAAACATAGAAACAATGTGATACTACTTTTGTCTCTTTAAAACTATGTTTTCTCCCTATTTTGGCCCTATTCGACTCCTATATAGCTTGGTTCAGGCCAATCGGGGTTGAAAATTTGAATTTTAGTGAAACGACCCAATTAAGACAAAAAACAAGTTTAATAAATAGTAATTATACATAAAAAATATGTAATACTACTCTAAACTCTTGAAAACCTCATTTTGTCCCTATTCAGGTCCTCCTATTCGGCTTTTATAAGGCCTAGTTCAGGCCAATCGAGACTAAAAATTTAAAATTTGGTCATTCTTCCCAATAAAGTAACAAGATTAATTAGTAGTATTGTACATAGAAATTACGTAATACCATTGAAGTCCCTTGAAAACTATATTTTCATCTCCTTTGGTCCCTATTCGGCTCTTAAGAGGCTTAGTGCAGGCTAATCGGAGCTGAAACTTTAACTTTTGGTCATCTTCTAAATTAAGAATAGAAACAAATTTAATTTATAATAGTTATATTAAAAAACTATGTAATACTACTCTCAGCTCTTGAAAACCTTATTTTTTTTCCGTTTTGGCACTATTCGGCTCTTATAAGGCCTAATTCAAACCAATCAGGACTGAAAATTTGACAAGCTTCTAATTAACACTAAAAACAAAGTTAATTAGCAATAATTGTGCACAGAAACTTGTAATACCACTCTCAGCTCTTGAGAACCTTGTTTTTCTCCGGTTTGGGCCGCATTTGGCTCTTATATGGTGTAGTTCAGGCCAATTGGGGCTAAAAGTCCTTTGGTCAAAATTTTAAATTAAAAATAGAAATAAGTTTAATTTGTAGAGTATATACTTACAAACATATGATACTACTCCCGGCTCTTGAAAAGCATGTTTTCTCCTCATTTCGGCTCTATTCGACACTTATAAGGCTTGGTTCTAGCGAATTGAGGCTGAAAATTTGACTTATGGTAAAACTGTTCAATTAAGATTAGAAACAAGTTTATTTAGTAGTAATATACATAAAAACTATGTAATACTACTCTCAGCTCTTGAAAACCTCATTTTTTTCCCCTGTTTGGGCGCTATTCAGCTCTTATAAGGCTTAGTTCAAGTCAATCGAAGCTGAATTTTGGCTTTAATCAAACTATAAATTAAGAATAGAAACCAGTTTAAATAGTTAAAGTTATACATAGAAAAAATGTGATACTACTCTCGGCTCTTTAAAACCATATATTTTCTCCGTTTGGCCCTTATTCGGCTTTCCCCGTATCGGCTTGGTTCAGGCCAATCGGGGCTGAAATTTTAATTTTTGATGAAACTACTTAATTAAGACTAGAAACTAGTTTAAATATTAGTAATTTTATATAAAAAAATATGTCATACTACTCTCGGCTCTAGAAAACCTCATTTTCTCCCCGTTTGAGTCCTATTCAGCTCTTATAAGGCCTAGTTAAGGCCAATCAGGGCTGAAAATCTGAAATTTGATCAAACTTCTCAATTAACACTAGAAACAAGGTTAATTAGTATTAATTATATATAAAAACTATGTAATACTATTCAAGACCCTTGAAAACCATGTTTTCCTCTTGTTTGGCCCCTATTCGGCTCTTATAAGTCATAGTTCTGGCCAATCGGGATTGAAAGTTTGGCTTTTGCACTTTCAAATTAAGAATAGAAACACATTTAATTTACAGTAGTTATATATAAAAATTATGTATTCCTACTCCTGCCTCTTGAAAACCTCATTTTCTCCCCTTATAAGGCCCCATGTAGCTCTTATAGGGCCAAATTTAGGTAAACCGAGGGTGAAAGTTAAAATTTTGGTCAAACTTCCAATTAACACTAGAAACAAGGTGTAGTAATTCATATAGAAACTATGTAACACCACTCTCGGCTCTTGAAAATTATGTTTTCCTCTTGTTTGGGTCCTCCTACATGGCTTTTATAAGGCCTATTTAAGGCCAATAAAGGCTAAAGGGTTTGACTTTAGGTCAAACTTCTCAATTAAGTCTAGAAATAAGTTTAATTAATAGTAATTATACATCAAAACCATGTGATACTACTCCCGATTCTTGAAAACCATGTTTTCTACCAGTTCAGGCCAATTGGGTTGAAAGTTTGACTTTTGGTCAAACTTCTAGATTAAGACTAGAATTAAGTCTGATTAGTAGTAATTATATATAAAAACTATGAAATATAACTCGTGGCTCTTTAAAGCCACGTTTTCACTCCTTTTAGGCCATATTCGGCTTTTATAAGGCCTAGTTCAGGCCAATTTGGGCTGAAAGTTTGACTTTTGATCAAACTTCCCAATTAAGACTAGAAACAAGTTTAAATAGTAGTAATTATATATAAGAATTATGTAATACTACTTCGAGCTCTGGAAAACTATATTTTCTCCACATTTGGGCCCTATTCAAGCTCTTACAAGGCTTAGTTCAGGCCAATCAGACTGAAAGTTTGACGTTTGGTCCAACTTCTTGATTAACACTATTAATTAGTAGTAATTGTATATAGAAACTATGTAATACCATTGTCAGCTTTTGAAAACTATGTTTTCCCGCGATTTGGGCTCAATTTGGCACTTAATGGCCGAGTTCAGGCAAATTAATCGGGGCTAAAAGTTTGACTTTTAGTCAAAATTTCAAATGAAGAATAGAAACAAGTTTAATTAGAAGTAGTTATACATAGAAACTTATTGAAACTACTCCCGTTTCTTGAAAGCCATGTTTTCTCCCTTTAGGCACTATTCGGCTCTATAAGGCCTAGTTCAGGTCAAAAGGGCTGAAAGTTTGACTTTTGGTCAAAATTCAAATTAAGAATAGAAGCCAGTTTAATTATTAGTAGTTATACAAAGAAATTATGTGACACTACTCCCGGCTTTTGAAAATTATTTTTTCTCCCTGATTGGGCCATATACGGCTCATATAAGGCCTGCTTTAGACCAATCGGGGCTGGAAAGTTTGAATAGTATAACTTCCCAATTTAGATTAGAAACAAGTTTAATTACCAGTAATTATACATAAAAACTATATAATACTACTCTCGGCTCTTAAAATCTCATTTTCTTCCATTTGGGTTCTATTCTGCTCTTATAAGGACTAGTTCAGGCTAATCAGGGATGAAAGTTTAATTTTTGGTTAAACTTCCCCATTAATACTAGAAATAAGGTTAATTAGTAGTAATTATATATAAAAACTATGTAATACGTTTCACAGCCCTCGAAAACAATGTTTTTCTCTCGCTTGGTCCCAATTCTCTCGTTAGGTGATCATGCCTTGTATGTTCATTATTGAAAATCTATTTTAACATGAGCATGAAATGGGTGGTAGGTAATATAAGATATACACTTGATATTATTGTTGTTTCAATTGGTATCATTAGATTTTCTTTCAATTGGTATCAATATTGACATCTTTTTGTATACTCATATCTATGTTTTTATGTATATATGCTTGCTCTTCAAATTGTATCAATTTCAATTGGTATCTAATTTTTCATACATATATATTTGTTTATTTGTGCTTAAGATATCACAAATTTTGATTATGATAAGCTTGATTTTTAATGACTATTATGTTTCAATTGATTAGTTTTCAATTAGTATCCTTATACAAGCTTATGCATCGTTTTAGTTGGTATTTCATAAAGGGGGAGAAAATTCGATTTTCATCTTTCATTTGGTATTTTGTTTACCATTGGTTTTGTATTTCACTCCTATACTTTATGATGGAAAATGATTGAAAAATTAATATTGATTTTTAATTTGGTATCATTTGTTTATAAAGAATAATATTCTCAATTGATATCAAGATTGTTTACTTACAATTGATATGTTATTTGTTTACTTATCAATTGGTATCAAGATTTTTTTTTTTACTATCAATTGGTATATGTTTTCATTTTGATATAAAAATGTTTGATTGAGACTTGTTTTTCAATGCCTCGTTTACTATCAATTGATATAGGCATTTCTTAAATGTTTTTTTTAATGTTCACTTTCAATTAGTATCAATATGCACTTCATTGACATATTTTTAATTGGTATCATATTTGATTGCACCCCTTATTGATATCGTTTTTGTTTTAGACAAAAAGGGGGAGAACATTTTGTTTTGCTTTCTTTTACCCCTTTGTTGATGATTGACAAAAAGGGGGAGAAGAATTTGAGTTTATATGCATGTTTTGTATGCATGTTTTATGTTTTTAGAAAGAGAAGAAATATTTGATATCAAGAACATGTTTATGAAAAGAAGTAATAATTTGTTTTGGTATCAAAAGCATGGTTTATTGGTAATAAAGTTTTAACTTTAAATTGGTATTAAAAACATGTTTTATACATTTCATTGTTTTATGCATATCTATGCTATGCATTTTCATGTTTAATTTTCTCTGCATATTTATTTGTTTATTGTGATGCATGAGTTAAGGGGGAGCTTCTTTGAAGCTTAACTTTAATCCATGCATATATTACTCCATGAGTTTTGTCATCATCAAAAAGGGGGAGATTGTTGGCCCAAAGGCCTTCCACTCTAGTTTTGATGATGATTAACTCATGTATAGTTATGTTTACTAATAATCTTGTGATATTTAGTTTCAGATCTTTAGCCAAGATATTAGTTGGTGATTAGCTTCAACAAAGGAGTTTTGAAGCCTTTCACATGGTGATTCCAGAGCCCGAGCATCAAGATCATATATAGCACTCGTTGGAGTCAAGCTCGGTGGATCACGGTTTGGATCGAGTCGACTTGAAGACGGAGTTCGTCAAGAAGACCTCGGTACCTAGTTTAGTTTGTGTTTTAGATCCATTTGTAAAGATTAGAATAGTATGATATGCTCAAGTTCACAACACACACACGTTTTATGTTTTTGGATATTGTTTTTCGGTTTTTGGTTTAACCGATATTGGTTTTCATGTATAGTTAAGATCAAAACAAGTTTTCATTGTATAAATGTATATTAGATATGCTCTATATACATACATGCTTCATATCCTAGACAAACTTATTTTTACATACCTATTCATGTATTTAAGTTTTGTGTTTTAACAAAACGTGTTTTCAGAATTAAAGTCAAAAATAATGATATATATATATGTTTCATGTATATTGGACTTATGTCCATATGCAACATGCTTTAAAGTGTTTAAATATCATGTTTTTGTATTTGAATGAGTTTTAGAAAAATCGGATTTCCATTTGAAAAATCCAAGTTTTGGAAAATACGGATTTTGGTTTTCGGCAAAATTTTCTTAACACAAAAATGGTTCAAAATGTTTGAAATTTGTGTTGAAAATTTTCTCACAAGTTTGTATTTCAATGTTTTATGATAAAACTATTTTTGTGGAATTTTAGAGATTTTATGAGAATTTTTAAGACATTAAAAACCTAAGTTTTCTGTCCCATAATGTAGCCTGCCAGGCTCTGGCGGTCGACCGGATCTAGAGTCGGTCGACCGGACCGATCGACCGACGTGCATAAGAACGTGCACGTTGGCCTGCCCATTAAGCCGGTCGACCGAGCGGTCGATCGACTGAAAGCAACTCACTCTCGGGTCGCTCCGGTCGACCGGGCGGTCGACCGGCCAGAGAGCCGTTGCTCTTTGGTTCAGGGGCCGGTCGAAGCAAACGGTCCAAAATCGATCGTTGGTCGGTCGACCGGCCAGTCGACCGAAAGGTTAATCCTGACCATTTTTGGCTGCAACGGCTATATTTTTAAAGAGGGTTTAAATACCCCATTTGAGAGAGGTTTTCTCCAAGAATTTTTGAGCTAATATTTTTCTACTCTCCAGTGTTTTTACAGCAATCAAAAAGAAGTTTTGGGCTCTAAAGTTTACAATCTATTTGGTGTTTTTCTAGGGTTTAGAAAATCAAAGAAAAGTGTTTTTGGGAAAAGTGTTTTTGATTCAACTTCTTTATCTTGATTTCAGTTTTTCCAAGAATTTTCTTTGAACATTTGTTTTCCATTCCTTTGGTTTTTCACACACTTGAGCTTCATTCTATCCTATCTATAGGATCTTTGTGTTTGTGAGAAAAAGAGATTGGTTTGTGATCTTTTGATCACCAAGTTGTAAACCCTAATTATTGCTTGTCTTTGTGCCTTTCCCTCATGGTGTTGAGGAGGTTGTGCAATTGGGTTGTATCCCTCAATTTGTGAGGTGATCCTTATTTAGCTTTGTGCTTATCCCTCAAGTTGTGAGGTGATAGTTTTGTTGGCTTGGTGCTTAGCCTCTAGTGAGAGGTTGTGGTTGTAAGGAGAGGAGTTGGGTACTCCTAGTTATTGTATTGCCCCAAATCCTCGGTGGAGGTTCCCTGTGTGGGAGTCCTGTATGGACAAGCTAGTGGATTCGAAATCCTTCTGGGTGAAGGCGGGGATGTATAGCTGGGTGCTCGAACCTTGAAACAAATCTTGTTAGTTGCGCTTAATCCATTGACTCTTACTTTCTCTCTCTTTACTTTGTGCATTAATTCATATTGTTATATCATATACATGCTTGTGTGTGTGCCTCACTTGTACTTAACCACGAGAGCTTTATATAGCGCCTCAACTCTTATTAAGAGGAATCAAGAGAGTTAGTCCAGAGCCCTTTACCGGGAATTCGGCTACACTCGTTGGTTATATTAAGTGTTGTTGCAATTAGTTTTTAAATTTCATATTTTGTTCATTAGATTAGCCTATCACCTATCACCCCCTCTCTAGGTGATTTCAAAAGATTTACTAGCCCAATGTCCTCATCACGGCATAGAGAAGTGGCGGTAGTGCCAAATTCTCTATGACAGACTAGACTACCAAACTAAGACACTCCTTGAAACCATGTGCCAAGGGGAATTTTTGAAAATGGATGAGAACCAGGGTTGGGACCTCTTTGAAGCTTTAGCAGAAAAAACCATTCAGTGGGAGTCTTACCCAGAGAAAACCAATCCCACCACTTTCAGAATTGATATGCATTCGATTGAATCCTCTATAGCTACTGAGGCGAAGATAACTCAATTGATGAAAAGAGTAGAACTGCTTGAAGCTAAGGAACCAAATTCTGTGAATCAGGTCAACCCACCACTTGTGATCAACCCGGGTTGTACCTACTGCCATGCTCTTAACCACCTGTTTGAGGAGTGTCCTATCTACCAAGCTCAAATGTACCCTGAAAATATGAATGCAGCATACACTAGACCTAACTACAATCCATACTCCAAAACATACAACCCGAGATGGAGGAACCATCCAAATTTCTCATGGAGTCAGTCTGGTCATGAGCAACCAAGGCAACCATTTCCACACCAATATAAGGGTCTCACCAACCCAGTTTCCACCAGAGTTCACCAAATTTCCAATCAAGCTTCCAACATAACTTCCAGCCCACATATCAGCAACAACAAACACAAAATCATCCAGATAAAAAATTGTCAGATTTGGTAAGAATGATTGAAACCTTATCCAAAAACCAGGCCTCAATGATGAACACCCTCAATTAGGCTATCAATAGGTTAGAGGTTCAGATAGGTCAACTGGCTAACTCTTTGAATGAAAGACAAAAGAGAACACTACCAAGTGAGCCATTGCCCAATCCTAAGAGCCCCTTCCCTATTCATGAAGCTGAAGACATAGGTCCAAGACAATGTAATACTGTTCATATTTTGAGATCTGGAAAGCAGATAGACAATCAAGTTTCAATCATCCTAATAAATCAGTATCAGTTTCAACACCTCCTGTTCTGGTACCACCAACCCAAAATGATCCATCTTCAAGTTCACAACCGTCAACCTCCAAATCCAATGACAAAGACAAGACAAATGAGCAACCATACAAGGCTATTGTACCATTCCCTAATAGGCTATCAAACTAAAAAACTAATGCTCAAATGGAGAAGATTAGGGAAATGTTTAATCAGGTCCAGATCAATGTACCCCTTCTTGATGCCATACAACAAGTCCCCTCATATGCCAAGTTCTTAAAAGATATGTGCACCAAGAAAAGGAAAGCAAATGTCCCAAAGAGAAGGTCTTCCTGGCTTCAAACATAAGTGAGTTGCTAACTGGGCCAATTCCTGTGAAATATAAAGACCCAGGGAGTCCAACTATTTCCTGTATTATAGGATAGACCACGATAAACAGGGCGTTACTTGATCTAGGAGCCAGCATCAATCTTCTTCCTTTCTCTATGTATCAACAACTTGGGTTGGGCGACCTCCATCCAACCAGAGTTACTATACAACTGGCTGATCAATCTGTAAAGATTCCCAAGGGGGAGATTACAGATGTTCTAATACGGGTCGGGGAATTCATTTACCCCGTAAATTTTATTATTCTAGAGACGCAACCCGTACACAATCCCAAAGCTCAGACACCTGTCATTCTAGGACGACCCTTCCTAGCCACTACAAATGCAATCATCAACTGTAGGAATGGATCAATGCGTCTAACTTTTGGAGATATGACAAAAGAGGTGAATGTTTTCCCACCTGGGAAAACAACCTCGAGATTTGGATAATGAGTCATTTGAAGTGAACTTAATCGAGGGATTAACAAGTAAACATGACATGGAGAATGAATATGAGTCCGATAGAGAATTTGAATTGGAGTCTGATGACTTCATCCTTGATCAAAACATCGAGTCCATAGTGGAATGGGCCACAAATGCCACCCCTATCCTTCCCTTGCACAAAGAACAACTATTGATAGTCCGGTCTTCTCTTCCGAGCTTAAGATTCTTCCCAACCATCTCAAGTACCAGTACTTAGATGAGAAAGAAGCTTTTCCTATGATAATTGTGTCCCATCTTTCTAAACAACAAGAAGAGGATCTTCTTATGGTGTTAAGAGAGAATCGAGAAGCCATTGGTTGGACCATGGCTGATATAAAGAGGATTAGTTCATCCATTATGCAACACCGGATTCATTTGACGGAGGATGCAAAACCAAAATGTGACCCACAACGTAGACTGAACCCAATCATGCAGGAGGCTGTTAGAGCTGAGATTTTGAAACTATTAGACAATGAGATTATCTATCCAATATCTGATAGCCAATGGGTAAGTCCAGTCCACGCTGTGCCAAAGAAAGCAGGGTTTACCGTGGTAGAAAATGATAAGAAAGAATTGGTACAAACTCGACTTCCTACGAAGATTCGAGTCTGTATTGATTACCAAAAATTAAACACTGTCATATGTAAAGACCACTTTCCCCTTCCGTTCATAGACCAAATGCTCGAGAGACTAGCTGGACATGAGTACTACTGTTTCCTGGATGGATATTCAGGATATAATCAAATCTCTATCACTCCCGAGGATCAAGACAAGACTACCTTCACCTGTCCCTTTGGAACATTTGCATACCGAAGAATGCCCTTCGGCCTATGCAATGCTCCGCAACGTTTCAATGTTGCATGCTTAGTCTTTTTTCTGACATGGTGGAAAAATTCTTGGAGATTTTCATGGATGATTTCTCCATTTATGGCGATTCCTTTGAACAATGCTTGCACCATCTTAAGCTGGTTTTACAACGATGCATGGAGAAAAACTTGACACTCAACTAGGAGAAGTGTCACTTTATGGTCCAGTAAGGAATAAGGGCACGAAGTTTCAAACAAAGGAATTGAGGTTGATAGATCTAAAGTGGAAGTAATAACAAAGCTCCCTGAGCCAAAATGCTTAAAAGACATTAGATCATTTCTAGGGCTCGCTGGTTTCTATAGAAGATTCATTCAGGGGTTTAGTAAAATTGCTAGACCTTTGACAAATCTCTTAGGAAAAGATGTGCCCTTTAAATTTGATGAAGAGTATTTACAAGCTTGGGAGGAGCTTAAGCACAGACTTTCTTGGCACCAATAATTTCAGCACCAGATTGGACTAGGCCTTTTGAAATCATGTGTGATGCCTCTGATTATGCTATAGGCGCTGTTCTAGGAAGCGTTTGATAACAGGCAACACGTGATTTACTATGCTAGTAGGATGCTTAATGAGGCCCAACTAAATTACACAACTACTGAAAAGGAATTTTTAGCAGTTGTGTTTGCGTTGGAGAAATTCCGTCAATACCTACTAGGGTCTAGGACAATGATTTTCACTGATCACTCCGCCCTTAGATACTTGATAGGGTCTAGGACAATGATTTTCACTGATCACTCCGCCCTTAGATACTTGATGCAAAAGAAGGACGCAAAGGCTAGACTGTGGATACTTCTTTTCCAAGAGTTTGATTTGGAAATTAAGACAAAAAGGGTGTTGAGAATGTGGTGGCAGATCACCTTTCGCGAATTCCCAATGCACCAACTGAGACAATCCCAATCAATAACAACTTTCCTGATGAACACATCTTCACAATGTGTAAAGAGCCCTGGTATGCTGATATAGCAAACTACCTTGCAACTGGGCGAACACCTTCCGATTGGTCAGGTCAGAACAAACACCGCTTTTATAGTCAAATACGGTTTTTCTTTTGGGATGAATCATATTTATTCAAATATTATCCTGACCAGATAATTAGAAGGTGTCTTCCTGAGGATGAACATCATAGTGTTTTGACCTTCTGTTACAAGTTAGCTTGCGGTGGACATTTTGGTTCATGAAAAACTGCTGAAATAGTCCTTCAGAGTGGATTCTACTGGCCCACTCTCTTTAAAGATGCTTATACTTTCTGCAAGCTCTGTGCCAGATGTCAAATGACGGGTCGAATCACACGTAGAGACATGATGCCCCTTACACCTATCCTGGAAGTAGAAATTTTTGATTTGTGGGGCATTGATTTCATGGGACCCTTCCCTCTGTCTTATGGCAACCAATATATTTTAGTGGCCGTAGACTATGCTTCTAAGTGGGCTGAAGCTATTCCAACTAGGACAAATGACAACCAAGTTGTTATCAAGTTTTTACGTGAAAACATCATTTCACGCTTCGGAGCCCCCCGTGCGATAATTAGTGATAACGGGAGTCATTTCTATAATCGGGCTTTTGAAGCCCTAATGCGAAAATACTCTATCTCTCATAAATTATCCACGGCCTATCATCCTCAGACGAACGGGCAAGTGAAAGTCACCAACAGACAAATTAAACTGATATTGGAGAAAATTGTCGGACAGAATTGTAAGGACTGGTCCATCAAACTCATTGATGCCCTATGGGCATATAGGACCACCTACAAAATTGTCCTCGGTATGTCTCCATATCGAGTTATATTTGGAAAACCCTGCCATTTGCCTGTGGAGTTAGAGCATCGTGCTATGTGGGCATTAAAACAGCTAAATTTGGACTTAGACAAAGCCGGTAATTTGAGAAAGCTGCAGATATCCGAGCTAGAAGAACTGAGAAATAATGCATATGATAATTCTCGGATATCTAAACACAGAGCTAAGCTTTTCCACGATAAATCAATTCATAGAAAAATTTTTGTCTTAGGTCAAAAAGTTCTGTTGTATAACTCTAGACTCCACCTTTTTCCTAGTAAACTGAAAACCAGGTGGTCAAGCCCATACATCATCCAAAATGTCTTCCCTCATGGTGCCATTAAAATTTTTGATCCTAAAAATGGCAACATTTTCACGGTCAATGGTCAACGCCTAAAGCCCTTTTTCACCACAGAGTGTGAATCACACAATGTTCTTGAACTGGATCTTTGGTGACCCAGTCTATATGTGACCATGTCATTTGTCATTTTCTCGATGTCTCCTGTATATCATTTTGGGACCTCTCCTGTAAATAAATAAATAAAAAAAAGAGAAAAAATGGATGGACTTAGGTGCTAAATAACACCTAGTATTTTTTCTCTCTTCATAAACTCCTTTTTCTTTTTAAATTGCCCTAGGACTGTAAATTTCTAATCTCAACTAGGGTAATTTGGGGATTCTATCTTTCTCAGCTCTTTATAAATACCCTCCATCCTGTCTTCTTTTCCCTACCCTAGTTTTAACCCCAGATCTGAAACGAACAAAGCCCGCGCCATCCCTCACAATTTTCTGCCCCTCTGTCTCTTCTAAACCGTCGTGTTTCTTTGGCCATAGCCGCGCATTCGTGACAATCTGGACAAATCTGGAGCGCCGCCAAATTTCTCTGCTATCGTGGCCATCTTCCATCTCCAGATCGGCCACCTGCTCATCTGCTACCACAGCTGATTGCTCTCTGCAATATATTTTGAGTTCCCCCCTACGTAGTCTGGGGGAGGTTTGCGTATATCTTCCCGTTGCTGCATATTATTCATCATGGCACCGTCAATTTTTGCTGAAAAAGATTTTGCTAGAATTCTTAGCGATGTTAACGGTTATGGGCATATATTTTTAGATCGTATTCGTGCGTGGGATTGGTATGCATTGATATATGATAATTCAGATCACGAGGCTTATTATTATCCTGAGCTCGTTAAGCTCTTCTACAATTCCATAGATCACGCCTCTATAAACTTTGACACATACCAAATCTTGGTGAACATGCCCACGGGAGACATTATTATCACGCTTCCTCTGTTAGAGGAATTCACACATGTCCCTTGCAACCCACATCATTGCGATCCCCTTCCCTTAATCGATTACATAACTGTCATGGGGGCTCGCTGTACAGAGCAAGATAGGGAGCTCAAAGCCAGTACTATATTTAGAAACGTACATTGCATTAGTCGCTGGATTCAACACAACATTTTAGGGCTTGACCACACGATCTCCTTTAACAGGCCGGTGCTGCAGATCATACACGACCTCATGACTCGACAGCACACTATTTGTATTAATAAGATAATCTTTCATAGTTTGATCACAAACTCCTCACACACACACGGTGCAAAATACTCGCACCCAGATCTGATCACTCGTCTGTGTAGGACTTTCCTACCAGATGCAGTAATTGACTCATATGATAAGACTCATATGATAAAGTATTCGTTGCACGGGAGAGGGCTACTAGTGCTTACAACAGTTGTCTTCATGCGGTCGTTCCCAAAAAAGAAAAAAAATCAAAAAAATGAGTAGAAACCAAACCACCCCCCCAACCAAAAAAAAAAAACGAAAAAAAAGAGTAGAAAACGAAAATTGGTGGATTGTTCTGTGGGATGGTGTGTACCGTTTCCGTTTTGTAATTTTATCAGAAAGGAAGAAATAAAATTCAAAAAGAAAAGTAATAGTCAGGATTTCTGTAGGAACCTCAGAGTAATTAAGGGGTAATTTAGTTAATAGGTGTGAATAGAAAAATAATTATATGAAAGAGTCGCCGGGGCGGCGAGGGTGTGACTTTAATTTGAAGCAATCGAGCGAATAATCTCAATATTTACTAGAATTAACTGCTGCCGTTAGATATGATTCACGCCCTCAATCTCATTCAAAAGGCAACTTATAACCTCACCCTCTTTTAGTTGGAAAGAGCACGCTGAACATTTGAATAATCTCTCTTTCCTTGGATTGCGGGAGAGAGGTGAACGCAATTGAAGGTGGCAGAAAAGGAAGGAGTGAGAGTAGCAAGCGAGGGAATTGGGCTATAAATAAAATAAATAAATAAAATGAAACTGGGGGAGTAGTAAAATTGTGGAGAGAGAGAGAGAGAGTGGAGATAACAGGGCATTGCATTTGTTTCGGGGAAAACTATATTTTCCTCCCGTTTAGTCACTATTCGACTCTTATAAGGTGTAGTTTAGGCCAATCGAGGCTGAAAGTTTGATTTTTGGTAAAACTTTCCAATTAAGATTAGAAACTAGTTTAAATCATAATAATTATACAGAAAAACTGTGTGCAACTGCTAATGACTCTTGAAAACCTCATTTTGTCCCTGTTTGGGCCCTAATCGGCTATTATAATGCCTAGTTTAGGCCAATCAGGACTGAAAGTTTGACTTTTGGTCAAACTTTCTCATTAACACTAGAAACAAGGCTAATTATTAGTAATTTTACATAAAAATAATGTAACACCATTCAGGGCCTTTGAAAACCATATTTTCCTCCCGTTTGGTCCCTATTCGACTCTTATGAGGCCCAGTTAGGCCAATCGGGACGGAAAGTTTGGCATTTAAGTCAAACTTCTCAATTTAGACTAGAAACTAGTTTAATTAGTAGTAATTATACATAAAAACTATGTATTACTACTTTCGGCTTTTGAAAACTATATTTTCTCCCCGATTGGACGTTATTAGGCTCTTATAAGGACTAGTTCAGGTTAATCAGGGCTGACAGTTTGACTTTTGTTCAAATTTTCCAATTTACTATTAGAAACAAGGTTAATTAGTAATAATTGTATATAGAAACTATACAATACCACTCTCAGCCCTTGGAACCATGTTTTCTCCCGTTTGGGCCCTATTCGGCTCATATAAGGTCTAGTTCAGGCTAATCGTGGCTGAAAGTTTGACTCTTGGTAAAACTTCTCAATTAAGACTAGAAACTAGTTTAATTAGTAGTAATTATACATGAAAACTATGTATTAATACTCTCGGCTCTTGAAACCGCGTTTTCTCTCCGTTTGGGCCTTAATCGGCCATTATATGGTCTTGTTCAGACCAAGCGGGACTGAAAGTTTCAGGTAAAACTTCTCAATTAAGACTAGAAACTAGTATAATTAGTAGTAATTATACATAAAAAATATATATTACTATTCCTGACTTTTGAAAACTGTATTTTCTCCCCGTTTGGACCCTATTAGGCTCTTATAAGGCCCTTTTCGGGCCAATTGGGGCTAAAAGTTTCAGTTTTGGTCAAACTTCCCAATTAACATAAGAAAAAAATTTAATCAATAGAATTTATACATAGAACTATGTAATACCATTCTCGACCCTTGAAAATCATGTTTTCCTCCCTTATGGTCCTTATTCAGTTCTTATAAGGCCTACTTCAGGCCAATCGTGGCTGAAAACTTGACTTTTAGTAAAACTTCTCAATTAAGACTAGAAATAGTTTAATTTATAGTAATTATACATAAAAATTATGTATTACTACTCTCAGCTCTTGAAAACCTCGTTTTCTCCCCTTTTGGGCTCTAATCAGCTATAATAAGGCTTAGTTCACACCAATCGGGGCTGAAAGTTTGACTTTTGGTCAAACTTCTCAATTAACACTATAAACATGGTTAATTAGTAGTAATTGTATATAGAAACTATGTAATACTATTCACGTCCTTTGCAAACCATATTTTTCTCCAGTTTGGTGCCTATTAGGCTCTATAAGGCCTAGTTCAGGCTAATCGGGGATGAAAGTTTGACTTTTGGTCAAGCTTAGAAATAAGTTTAATTAGTAGTAATTATACGTATAAACTATGTTATTCTACTCCCATCTCTTTAAAACCTCGTTTTCTCCCTGTTTGTGTTTTATTCAGCTCTTGTAAGGCCTAGTTCAGACTAATAAGGGCTGAAAGTTTAACTATTGTCAAACTTTCCAATTAACACTATAAATAAGGTTAATAATACTATTTGTATATAAAAACTATGTAATACCACTCTCAGCACTTGAAAACCTTATTTTCTCCCGTTTGGGTCCTATTCGTCTTTAATGGGGCCTAGTTTAGGCTAATAAGAACTGAAGGTTTGACTTTTGTTAAACTTTAAATTAAGAGCAAAAACAAGTTTAATTAGTAGTAATTATACATAAAAACTATGTCATACTACTCTCGGCTCTTGAAAACCTCATTTTCTCCCCGTTTGGGCCCTTATCGGCTCTTATAAGGCCTAATTCAGGCCAATAGGGGCAGAAAGTTTGACTCTTGGTCAAACTTTCCAATTAACGCTAGAAACAAAGTTAATTAGTAGTAATTATACATAGAAACTATGTAATACCATTCATGGCCCTAGAAGACCATTTTTTCCTCACGTTTGGTCCCTACTCGGCTCTTATAAAGCTTAGTTCAGACCAATCGGAACTGAAAGTTTGACTTTTGGTAAAACTTCCCAATTAAGATGAGAAACAAGTTTAATTAGTGGTAACAATACATAAAATTATGTATTACTTCTCATTGCTCTTGGAAACCTTGTTTTTCCCGTTTGTACCTTATTCCGCTCTTATGTTATAAGGTCTAGTCCAGACCAAACTGGGCTGAAAGTATGACTTTTAGTCAAACTTCTCAATAACACTAGAAATAAGGTTAATTAGTCGTAATTGTACATATAAACTATGTAATACCATTCACAGCCCTTGAAAACTATGTTTTCCTCCCTTTTGGTCCCAATTCGGCTCTTATAAGACCTAATTCTGGCCAATCGAGCCTGAAAGTTTGACTCTTGATCAAATTTCCCAATTAACACTGAAAACAAGGTTAATTAGTAGTAATTGTACATAAAAACTATGTAATACCACTCTTTAAAACCATGTTTTCTTCCCGTTTAGTCCCTTTTCGATTCTTATAAGGCCAATCAGGGCTGAAAGTTTCACTTTTAATCAAACTTACAAATTAAGAATAAAAAAAAGTTTAACTTTTAGTGGTTATATATAAAAACTTTGTAATACTACTCTCGGCTCTTAAAAACCTCGTTTTCTCCCTGTTTTGGCCCTATTCAGCTCTAATAAGGCCTAGTTAAGGCCAATAAGGGCTTAATGTTTGACTTTTGATCAAACTTCCTAATTAAAACTTAAAACAATTTTAATTAGTAGTATAGGGCCATAATGGGATACCGCATTAGTTATAGTTATAGTAAAACTTAAAACAATTTCACTTTTGATCAAACTTACAAATTAAGAATAGAAACAAATTAATTAGTTATAGTTTATACATAGAAACTATGTGAACTACTCAAGAATCCTGAAAACCATGGTTTCTCCCCGTTTGGGCCCTATATGGCTCTCATAAAGACTTGGTTCAGGCCAATCGGGGCTGAAAGTTTAACTTTTGATAAAACTTCCCAATTAAGACTAGAAAAAGGTTTAATTAGTAGTAATTACACATAAAAACTATGTAATATTACTCTCGACACTTGAAAATCTTATTTCTCCCTGTTTGGACCTTATTCGGCTCTTATTTGGCAGCCTAGGCCAATCGGAGATGCAAGTTTGACTTTAGGTCAGTAATCCCAATTAACGCTAGAAATAAAATAAATTAGTAGTAATTGTAGATAGAAACTATGTAATGCCACTCTAAGCTCTTGAAAATCATGTTTGCTTCCAGTTTATGTCATATTCGGCTCTATAAGGCCTAGTTCAGGCCTACAAGGGCTGAAAGTTTGACTTTTAGTCAAACTTTCCAATTAATAGTAGAAATAAGTTTATTTAGTAATAATTATACATAAAATTATATAATACAACTTCTAACTTTTGAAAACTGTATTTTCTCTCTGATTGGACCCATTAGGCTCTTATAAGGCCTAATTCAGGCCAATAGAGCTGAAAGTTTCAATTTTAGTCAAACTTTTCAATTAACACTAGAAATAAGGTTATTCAGTAGTAATTGTACATAGCACTATGTAATACCTTTTACGGCCCTTGAAAACTATATTTTTCTCCCGTTCAGTCACTATTCGACTCTTATAAGGTGTAGTTTAAGTCAATCGAGGCTGAAAGTTTGATTTTTGGTAAAACTTTCCAATTAAGATTAGAAACTAGTTTAAATCGTAATAATTATGCAGAAAAACTGTGTGCAACTGCTAATGACTCTTGAAAACCTCATTTTTTCCCCTGTTTGGGCCCTAATCGGCTATTATAATACCTAGTTTAGGCTAATCGGGACTGAAGTTTGACTTTTGGTCAAACTTTCTCATTAACACTAGAAACAAGGCTACTTATTAGTAATTTTACATAAAAATAATGTAACACCATTTAGGGCCTTTGAAAACCATGTTTTCCTCCCGTTTGGTCCCTATTCGACTCTTATGAGGCCCAGTTAGGCCAATCGGGACGGAAAGTTTGGCATTTAAGTCAAACTTCTCAATTTAGACTAGAAACTAGTTTAATTAGTAGTAATTATATATAAAAATTATGTATTATTACTTTCGGCTTTTGAAAACTATATTTTCTCCCCGATTGGACGTTATTAGGCTCTTATAAGGACTAGTTCAGGTTAATCAGGGCTGAAAGTTTGACTCTTGTTCAAATTTTCCAATTTACTATTAGAAACAAGGTTAATTAGTAATAATTGTATATAGAAACTATACAATACCACTCTCAGCCCTTGAAAACCATGGTTTCTCCCGTTTGGGCCCTATTCGACTCATATAAGGTCTAGTTCAGGCTAATCGGGGCTGAAAGTTTGACTCTTGGTAAAACTTCTCAATTAAGACTAGAAACTAGTTTAATTAGTAGTAATTATACATGAAAACATTATTACTCTCGGCTCTTGAAACCTCGTTTTCTCTCCGTTTAGGCCTTAATCGGCCATTATAAGGTCTTGTTCAAACCAATCGAGACTGAAAGTTTAACTTTTAGTAAAACTTCTCAATTAAGACTTAAAACTAGTATAATTAGTAGTAATTATACATAAAAACTATATATTACTACTCCTGACTTTTAAAAACTGTAATTTCTCCCCGTTTGGGACCCTATTAGGCTCTTATAAGGCCCTTTTCGGGCCAATGGGGGCTAAAAGTTTCAGTTCTGATAAAACTTCCCAATTAACACAAGAAAAAAGGTTAATCAATAGAAATTGTACATAGAACTACATAATACCATTCTCGCCCCTGAAAATCATGTTTTCCACCCGTTTGGTCCCTATTCGGCTCTTATAAAGCCTACTTCAGGCCAATCGGGGCTGAAAACTTGACTTTTAGTAAAACTTCTCTATTAAGACTAGAAAATAGTTTAATTTGTAGTAATTATACATAAAAACTATGTATTACTACTCTCGGCTCTTGAAAACCTCGTTTTCTCCCCGTTTGGGCCTTAATCGGCTATTATAAGGCCTAGTTCACGCCAATCGGAGCTCAAAGTTTGACTTTTTGTCAAACTTCCCAATTAACACCATAAACAAGATTAATTAATAATAATTATACATAGAAATTATGTAATACTATTTACGGCCCTTGAAAACCATGTTTTCCTCCCGTTTGGTCTCTATTTGGCTCTTATAAGGCCTACTTCAGGCCAATCGGAGATGAAAGTTTTACTTTTGGTCAAATATAGAAATAAGTTTAATTTGTATTAATTATACATAAAAACTATGTCATTCTACTCCCGGCTCTTGAAAACCTCGTTTTCTCCCTGTTTGGGATTTGTTCGGCTCTTATAAGGCCTAGTTTAGGCTGATATGGACTGAAAGTTTGATTTTTGGTCAAACTTTCCAATTAACACTAGAAATAAGATTAATTAGTACTAATTATACATAAAAACTATGTAATACCACTCTCAGCACATGAAAACCTTATTTTCTCCCTTTTCGGACCCTATTAGGCACTCTTATAAGGCCCTTTTCGGGCCAATCGGGACTAAAAGTTTCAGTTCTGGTTAAACTTTCCAATTAAACAAAGAAAAAAGCTTAATTAATAGAAATTATACATAGAACTATGTAATACCATTCTCGGCCCTTGAAAATCATGTTTTCCTCCCGTTTGTCCCTATTCGGCTTTTATAAGGCCTACTTCAGGCCAATCGGGCTGAAAACTTGACTTTTAGTAAAACTTCTCAATTAAGACCAGAAACTAATTTAATTTGTAGTAATTATACATAAAAACTATGTATTACTACTCTCGGCTCTTGAAAACCTCGTTTTCTCCCCGTTTGGGCCTTAATCGGCTACTATGAGGCCTAGTTCATGCCATGTAAGAGCCGAATAGAAAATAAACATTAGAAAAATGTAGTATTCAAGAGACGAGAGTAGTATTGCAAAGTTTCTATGTACAATTACTGCTAACTAACCTTATTTCAAGTATTAATTAGAAAGTTTGACCAAAAGCCAAGCTTTCGGCCTTAATTGGCCAGAGCTAAGCTTTATAAGTGCCGAGTAGGGCCCAAACAGGGAGAAAACGTGGTTCTTAAGAGCCAAGAGAAGTATTACATAGTTACTACGCATAATTACTATCATTTAACCTTGCTACTAGTCTTAATTAGGAAGTTTGACTAAAAAATCAAAGTTTCATCCCTGATTGGCTTGAACTAGGCCATATAGGAGCTAAATAGGGCTAGAATAGGGAGAAATCGTGATTTTCAAGAGCCAGGAGTTGTATTACATAGTTTTTATGTATAAATACTATCAAGTAAACTTATTTCTAATCTTAATTGAAAAGGTTGATCAAAAGTTAAACTTTCAACACTGATTGGCCTGAACTCAGCCTTATAAGAGCCAAATATGGCCTAAACGGGGAGAAAACGTGATTTTCAATTGTCGAAAGTGGTATTACATAGTTTTTATGTACAAATACTATAAATTAAACTTAGTATTACAAAGTTACTATGCACAATTACTTCTAATTAACCTTGTTTCGGGTTTTAATATAGAAATTTGACTAAAACTCAAACTTTCAACCTCAATTGTCTGAACTAGACCATATGAGAGTCGAATAATGAGCAAATATAGGGAGAATGTGGTTCTCAAGAGTCGACAGTAGTTTTACATAGTTTTTATGTACAAATACTATCAGTTGTTAAACTTATTTCAAGTCTTAATTGGGAAGTTTCACCCAAAGCGAAACTTTCAGCCCTTTTAGCCTACACTAGGTCTTATTGGAGCCGAATAAGGAACAAACATGGGAAAAATTTGGTTCTCAAGAGTTGGGAGTTATATTATATAGATTCTATGTACAATTACCTCCAACTAACTTTGTTTCAAGTGTTAATGGGGAAGTTTGATAAAAGTTAAATTGTCAGCACTGATTGGCCTGAACTAGACCTTATAAGAGTTGAGTAGGGCAAAATGGGGAGGAAAACATAGTGTTCAAGAGCCGATATTAGTATTACATAGTTTATATAAACAATTACTACAAATATCTCATTTTTTGTCTTAATTGGAAAGTTTGGCCAAAAGTCAAACGTTCATTCCCGATTGGCCTGAACTAGGCCATATAAGAGCCAAATAGGGCCCAAATGAGAGCAAATGTGGTTTTAAGAGCCGAGAGTGGTATTATATTATTTCTATACATCGATGCTACCAGTTAACCTTATTTCTAGCCTTAATTGGGGAGTTTGACCAAAAGTCAAACTCTCAGCCCCGATTATTTTTAATTACGCCTTATAAGAGCCAAATAAGGCCTAAAAGGGGGGAAAACATGGTTTTGAAGAGCTGTGAGTGGTACTATATAGTTTCTATCTATAAATGCTACTAATTAACCTTGTTTTTAGTTTTAATTAAAAAGTTTGACCAAAACTCAAACTTTCAGTCCCGATTGGCCTGAATTAGGCCTTATAAGAGTAATATAGCCTAAACGGGGAGAAAAAGCGATTTTTAAGAGCCGAAAGTGGTATTGCATAGTTTTGATGTACAAATATTATCCATTAAACTTATTTTGAATCTTAATTTTGAAGTTTGACCAAATGCCAAACTTTCAACCCCGATTAGACTAGGCCTTATAATAAGTTCCGAATAGGGAAAAAATAGGGAAAACATAGTTCTCAAGATCTGGGAGTAGTATTATATTGTTTCTATGTACAATCATATCCAATTAACCTTGTTTATAGTATTAATTGGGAAATTTGATCAAAAGTCAAACTTCCGACCCTTATTGGCCTGAATTATGCTTAGAAGAGTCGAATAGGGGCCCAAACATGACGAAAACGTGGCTCTTAAGAGCCAGGAGTAGTATTACAAAGTTTTCATATACAATTACTGCCATCTAATCTTGTTTCTAGTCTTAATTAGAAAGTTTGACCAAAAGTAAAACTTTCACCCTGATTGGCCTAAACTAGGATATATATGAGTTGAAGAGGGCCCAATGGGGATAAAATGTGGTTCTCAAGATCCAGGAATGATAATACATAGTTTTTATATTCAAATACAACCAATTAATCTTATTTCTAGTCATAATTGACAAGTTTGACTAAGAGTCAAACTTTCAGCTTTGATTGGTCTGAACTACGCTTTATAAAGAGCCGAATAGGCCTAAACGGGGAGAAAACAAAATTTTCAAGTGTCAAGAGTGGTATTAGACCATTCTATATACAAAACCAACGATTAACCTTATTTCTTATTGTACTTTGGAAGTTTAACTGAATGGCCAATTACTTCTAATTAACTTTTAACTTTTGGTAAAACTTTCAAATTAAGAATAGAAACAAGTTTAATTAATATCAGTTATACATATAAATTATGTGATATTACTCTAGGCACTTGAAAGATATGTTTTCTCCCCGTTTGGGCCCTATTCGACTCTTATAAGGCTTAATTCAGGCCAATGAGGCTGAAAGTTAGACTTTAGGTCAAACTTCCATATTAAGACTAGAAACAAGTAATTATAACTAAAAACTATGTGATACTACTCCCAGCTCATGAAAACCTCGTATTCTCCCCGTTTGGGCTCTAATCGGCTCTTATAAGGCATAATTCAGGCTAAAAAGGGCTAAAAGTTTGACTTTTAGTCAAGCTTTCAAATTGGAATAGAAAAGAGTTTAATTAGAAATAATTATATATAAAAAAATATGTAATACTGTACTCCGCTCTTGAAAAAAGTATTTTCTTCACGTTTGGATCCTATTCGGCTCTTTAAAGGCTAGTTCAGATCAATCAGGGCTAAAACTTTGACTTTTGGTCAAACTTTCAATTAACACTAGAAATAAGATTAATTGTAGTTATTGCATATTGAAACTATATAATACAATCACTGCTCTTGAAAACCTTGTTTTCCACCTCTTGGGCCCTATTCAACTCTTATAAATTCTAGTTCAGGCCAATCGGGGCTGAAAGTTTGACTTTTGGTCAAACTTTTCAATTAAGAATAAAAACAAGTTTAATTAGTAGTAATTATATATAAAAATTATGTGATACTACTCCTGACTCTTGAAAACCATGTATTCTCCCCGTTTAGGCCTTATTTGGTTCTTATAATGCCTAGTTCAGGCCAATAAGGCTGAAGGTTTGAATTTTGGTCAAACTTCCAAATTAACACTAAAAACAAGGTTAATTTATAGTAATTGTACACAGAATCTATGCAATACCATTCACGATCTTTGATAACCATGTTTTCCTCTTGTTTGGTTCTGATTCAGCTCTAATAAGGCCTACTTCAGGCCTATCGGGGCTAAAAGTTTGACTCTTAGTCAAAGTTCCAAATTAAGAAGAGAAACAAGTTTAATGTATAGTAGTTATACGTAAAAACTATGTAATACTACTCCCAGCTCTATAAAACCTCATTTTCTCCACGTTTTGGCCCTTTCGGCTCTTATAAGGCTCAGTTCAAGTCAATCGAAGCTGAAATTTTGGCTTTTGGTCAAACTACAAATTAAGAATAGAAACCAGTTTAATTAGTTATAGTTAAACATAGAAACAATGTGATACTACTCTCGTCTCTTTAAAACTATGTTTTCTCACTATTTTGGCCTTATTCGGCTCTTATATAGCTTGGTTCAGGCCAATCGGGGTTAAAAGTTTGAATTTTGGTGAAACGACCCAATTAAGACTAAAAACAAGTTTAATTAATAGTATTTATACATAAAAAATATGTAATACTACTCTCAACTCTTGAAAATCTCATTTTCTCCCTGTTTAGGTCCTATTTGGCTCTTATAAGGCTGAGTTCATGCCAATCAGGACTGAAAGTTTGATTTTTGGTTAAATTTCCAGATAAAGACAAGAAACAACTTTGATTCATTATAATTATACATGAAAACTATATAATACTGCTCCTGACTCTTGATAATCGCATTTTCTCCGTGTTGGGGCCTATTCGACTCTTATAAGGCATTATTTAGGTCAATCGGGGTTAAAAGTTTGAGATTTAGTTAAACTTCTCAATTAATACTCGAAACAAGGTTTAGCAGTAATTATACATAAAAACTAGTAGTACCACTCTCAGCTCTTGAAAATAATTTTTTCATCTAGTTTGGGCCCTACCAGGCTCTTGTAAGGCCTAATTCAGGCCACTAAGGGCAGAAGGTTTTGCTTTTGGTCTAACTTCCAAATTAAGATTGGAAAGAAGTTTAATTAGTAATAATTATATATAGAAACTATGTAATCAACTCCTGACTCTTTAAAACTTCGTTTTATTCATATTTAGGCCATATTTGGTTCTTATAAGATCTAGTTCAGGCCAAATGGGCCTGAAAATTTGACTTTTGATCAAACTTTTAAATTAAGACTAGAAATAGGTTTAATTAGTAGTAATTATGTATTAAAACTTTGTAATACTATTCCCCGCACTTGAAAACCATATTTTCTCCCCGTTTGGGTCTTATTCGCTCTTATAAGGCCTAGTTCAAGCCAATCGGGGCTGAAATTTTGACTTTTGCTTAAACTTCCTCATTAACACTAGAAATAAGGTTAATTAGTAGTAATGATACGTAAAAACTATGTAATACCTATGTTTTCCTCTCGTTTGGTCCCAATTCTACTCTCATAAGGCCTAGTTCAAGCCATTCGGGGCTGAAAGTTTGACTTTTTGTTAAACTTCCCAGTTTACACTAGAAATAAGGTTAATGAGTAGTAATGATACATAAAAAATATGTAATACCTTTCACAGCCCTTGAAAATTATATTTTACTCTCGTTTGGTCCTAATTCTACTCGCATAAGGCTTAGTTCAAGCCAATCGGGGCTGAAAGTTTGACTTTTGATCAAACTTATAAATTAACACTAGAAATAATGTTAATTATTAGTAACTGTACATAGAGACTATTCAATACCATTCACAACCCTTAAAAACCATGTTTTCCTCTCGTTTTATCTCGATTCGGCTCTATGAGCCCTAGTTCAGGCCAATTGGGGCTAAAAGTTTGACTCTTAGTCAAACTTCCAAATTATGAATAGAAACAAGTTTAATTTATAGTAGTTATCCATTAAAACTATGTAATACCAATCTCGGCTCTTGAAAACCTCATTTTCTCCATGTTTGGGCCTTTTCGACTCTTATAAAAGGCCTAGTTCAGGCCAATTAGGGCTGAAATTTTGACTTTTGGCAAAACTTTCAAATTAAGAATAGAAACAAGTTTAATTAATATCAATTATACATATAAATTATGTGATACTACTCTAGGCACTTGAAAGACTTGTTTTCTTCCCGTTTGGGCCCAATTCGACTCTTATAAGGCCTAATTCAGGCCAATGAGGCTGAAAGTTAGACTTTTGGTCAAACTTCAATACTAAGACTAGGAACAAGTAATTATAACTAAAAACTATGTAATACTACTCCCAACTCATGAAAACCTCGTATTCTCCCCGTTATGGCCCTAATCGGATCTTAAAAGGTATAATTCAGGCAGAAAAGGGCTGAAAGTTTGACTTTTAGTCAAGCTTTCAAATTGGAATAGAAATGAGTTTAATTAGAAGTAATTATATATAAAAAAATATGTAATACTATACTCCGCTCTTAAAAAAAGCATTTTCTTCACATTTGGATCCTATTCGGCTCTTTAAAGGCTAGTTCAGGTCAGTTAGGGCTAAAACTTTGACTTTTGGTCAAACTTTCAATTAACACTAGAAATAAGATTAATTGTAGTAATTACATATTGAAACTATATAATACAATTATTACTCTTGAAAACCTTATTTTCCATCTGTTGGGCCCTATTCAGCTATTATAATTTCTAGGTCAGGCCAATCGAGGCTGAAGGTTTGACTTTTGGTCAAACTTTTCCATTAAGAATAGAAACAAGTTTAATTAGTAGTAACTATATATAAAAATTATGTGATACTACTCTCGGCTCTTGAAAACCATGTTTTCTCCCCGTTTACGCCCTATTTGGTTCTTGTAATGCCTAGTTCAGGCCAATCAGGGCTGAAGGTTTAACTTTTGTCAAACTTTCAAATTACTACTGGAACAAGGTTAATTAATAGTAATTGTAAATAGAATCTATACAATACCATTCACGGCCCTTGTTAACCATGTTTTCCTCTCGTTTGGTCCTAATTCAGCTCTAATAAGGCCTATCTCAGGCCAATCGGGGCTAAAAGTTGACTTATAGAATCGAAGCTGAATTTTGGCTTTTAGTTAAACTATAAATTAAGAATAGAAACCAATTTAATTTGTTATAGTTATACATAGAAACAATGTGATACTACTTTCGGCTCTTTAAAACCATGTATTTCCCCCGTTTGGCCCTTATTCGACTTTTATAAGGCTTGGTTCAGGCCAATCGGGGCTGAAAGTTTAATTTTTGTGAAACTTGTCAATTAAGACTAGAAACAAGTTTAAATAATAGTAGTTTTATATAAAAATAAATGTCATACTACTCCCGGCTCTTGAAAACCTCATTTTCTTGCCGTTTAAGTCCTATTCAGCTCTTATAAGGCCTAGTTCAGGTAATTCGGAGCTGAAAATTTGAAATTTGGTCAAACTTCCCAATTAATACTAGAAACAAGGTTAATTAGTACTAATTGTACATAAAAAACTATGTAATACTATTCAAGACCCTTGAAAACTATGTTTTCCTCTTGTTTGGCCCCTATTCGGCTCTTATAAGTCCTAGTCTGGCAATCGGGATTGAAAGTTTGGTTTTTAGTAAACTTCAAATTAAGAATAGAAACACATTTAATTTATAGTAGTTAATATAAAAATTATGTAATACTACTCCTGCCTCTTGAAAACCTCATTTTCTCCCCTTATAAGGCCCCATGTAGCTCTTATAAGGCCGAATTTAGGTAAATCGAGGCTGAAAGTTTAAATTTTGGTCAAACTTCCAATTAACACTAGAAACAAGGTGTAGTAATTCATATAGAAACTATGTAACACTACCCACAGCTCTTGAGAATCTTGTTTTCTTCTTATTTGGGCCCTACCTAGCTTTTATAAGGCCTATTTCAGGCCAATAGGGGCTGAAGGGTTTGAATTTAGGTCAAACTTCTCAATTAAGTTTAGAAATAAGTTTAATTAGTAGTAATTATACATCAAAACCATGTGATACTACTCTCAATTCTTGAAAACCATGTTTTCTCCTCGTTTGGGCCCTATTCGGCTCTTATAATACCAGTTCAGGCCAATTGGGTTGAAAGTTTGACTTTTGGTAAACTTCTAAATTAAGACTAGAATTAAGTCTGATTAGTACTAATTGTATATAAAAACTATGAAATACAAATCTTGGCTCTTTAAAGCCATGTTTTCACCCCTTTTAGGCCATATTCGGCTCTTATAAGGCCTAGTTCAGGCCAATTGGGGCTGAAAGTTTGACTTTTGATCACACTTTCCAATTAACACTATGAACAAGTTTAAATAGTAAGAATTATACATAAGAACTATGTAATACTACTTTGAGCTCTGGAAAACTGTATTTCTCCCCGTTTAGGCCCTATTCAGCTCTTACAAGTCTTAGTTCATGCCAATCAGACTGAAAGTTTGACGTTTGGTCTAACTTCCCGATTAACACTATTAATTAGTAGTAATTGTATATAGAAACTATGTAATACCACTGTCAGCTTTTGAAAACTATGTTTTCCCGTGGTTTGGGCCCTATTTGGCATTTATATGGCCGAGTTCAGAAAAATTAATCGGGGCTAAAAGTTTAACTTTTGGTTAAAATTTCAAATTAAGAATAGAAATAAATTTAATTAGAAGTAGTTATACATAGAAACTTATTGAAACTACTCCTGTCTCTTGAAAGCCACGTTTTCTCCCATTGGGCACTATAAGGCCTAGTTCAGGCTAATATAAGGGCTGAAAGTTTGACTTTTGGTCAAAATCTAAATAAAGAATAGAAGCCAGTTTATTTAGTAGTAGTTATACATACAAACTATGTGACACTACTCCCGGCTCTTGAAAATTATTTTTTCTCCCTGATTAGGCCATAGACGGCTCATATAGGTCTGCTTTAGATCAATCGGGGCTGGAAAGTTTGAATAGTATAACTTCCAAATTTAGACTAGAAACAAGTTTAATTACTAGTAATTATACATAAAAACTATGTAATACTACTTTCGGCTCTTGAAATCTCTTTTTTTCCCGTTTAGGTCCTATTCAGCTCTTAAAAGGACTAGTTCAGGCTAATCGGGGCTGAAATTTTGAAATTCGATTAAACTTCCCCATTAACACTAGAAATAAGATTAATTAGTAGTAATTATATATAAAAACTATGTAATATCTTTCGCAGCCCTCGAAAACTATGTTTTCCTCTGGTTTGGCCCAATTCTACTCTCATAAGGCCGAGTTGAAGCCAATCGGGGCTGAAAGTTTGACTTTTTATTAAACTTCCCCATTAACACTAGAAATAAGGTTAATTAGTAGTAATGATATGTCAAAACTATGTAAAACTACTCTCGACTCTTGAGAACCACATTCTCCCTATATTTACTCCTTATTCGACTCTCATATGGTCTAGTTCAGGCTAATTGGGGTTGAAAGTTTGAGTTTTAGTCAAACTTCTAGATTGAAACCCGAAACAAGGTTAATTAGAAGTAATTGTGCATAGTAACTTTGTAATACTAAGTTTAATTTATAGTATTTGTACCTAAAAATTATGTAATACCACTTTCGACAATTGAAAATCACGTTTTCTCCCTGTTTAGGCCATATTTAGCTCTTATATGGCTGAGTTCAGGCCAATCAGCGTTGAAAGTTTAACTTTTGATCAACCTTTTCAATTAAGATTAGAAATAAGTTTACTTGATAGTATTTATACATAAAAACTATGTAATATAACTCCTGGCTCTTGAAAATCACGATTTCTCCCTATTCTAGCCCTATTTAGCTCCTATATGGCCTAGTTCAAGCCAATCAGGGATGAAACTTTGATTTTTTAGTCAAACTTCCTAATTAAGACTAGTAGCAAGGTTAAATGATAGTAATTATGCGTAGTAACTATGTAATACTTCTCTTGGCTCTTAAGAACTACGTTTTCTCCCTGTTTGGGCCCTACTCGGCACTTATAAAGCTTAGCTCTAGCCAATTAAGGCCGAAAGTTTGGCTTTTGGTCAAACTTTCTAATTAATACTTGAAATAAGGTTAATTAGCAGTAATTGTACATAGAAACTTTGCAATACTACTCTTGTCTCTTGAATACTACATTTTTCTAATGTTTATTCCCTATTCGGCTCTTACATGGCCTAGTTCAGGTCGATCAATGCTGAAAACTTGAATTTCTATCGAACTTCATGATTAAGACTAGAAAAAAGATAATTGGTAGTATTTATACTTAAAAATTATGTTATATAACTCTCTGATCTTAAGAACCATGTTTTCTTCCCCTTTAGGCCTTATTCAACTCTTATATGGAAGTTTAGGCCAATCGGGGATAAAATTTTGACTTTTAGTTAAACTTCCAAAGTATAACAAGAAATAAGGTTAATCGGTAGGTTTTGTATATAGAATGGTGTAATACCACTCTTGACACTTGAAAATTTTGTTTTCTCCCTGTTTAGGCCTATTCGGCTCTTTATAAAGCCTAATTCAGGCCAATCAAAACTGAAAGTTTGATGTTAGTCAAACTTGTCAATTATGACTAGAAATAAGATTAATTGGTTGTATTTGAATATAAAAACTATGTATTCATTCCTGGATCTTGAGAACCACATTTTCTAATCATTGGGCCCTCTTCAACTCATATATATCCTAGTTCAGGCCAATCAGGGTGAAAGTTTGACTTTTGATCAAACTTTCTAATTAAGACTAGAAACAAGATTAGATGGCAGTAATTGTATATGAAAACTCTGTAATACTACTCCTGGCAATTAAGAGCCACGTTTTCGCCATGTTTGGGCCCCTATTAGACTCTTCTAAGCCTAATTCACGCCAATAAGGGTCGGAAGTTTGACTTTTGGTCAAATTTCCCAATTAATACTATGAACAAGGTTAATTGGATATGATTGTACATAGAAACAATATAATACTACTCCCAGATCTTGAGAACCATGTTTTCCCTATGTTTTCCCCTATTCGGAACTTATTATAAGGCCTAGTCCAATCGGGGTTGAAAGTTTGGCAATTGGTCAAACTTCAAAATTAAGATTCGAAATAAGTTTAATAGATAATATTTGTACATCAAAACTATGCAATACCACTCTCGGCTCTTAAAAATCGCGTTTTCTCCCCGTTTAGGCCATATTAAACTCTTTTAAGGCCTAATTCAGGCCAATCGGGACTGAAAGTTTGAGTTTTGGTCAAACTTTCTAATTAAAACTAAAAACAAGGTTAATTAGTAGCATTTATAGATAGAAACTATATAGTACCACTCACAGCTCTTCAAAACCACGTTTTTCCCCTTTTAGGCCCTATTTGGCTCTTATAAGGCGTAATTCAAACTCCCCAATTATGGTTAGAAATAAGGTTAACTGGTAGCATCGGTGTATAGAAATAGTATAATACCACTCTCGGCTCTTAAAAACCACATTTTCTCTCATTTGGACACTATTTGGCTCTTATATGGCCTAGTTCAGGCCAATCGGGAATGAACGTTTGACTTTTGGCCAAACTTTCCAATTAAGACAAAAAACGAGATAATTTGTAGTAATTGTTTATATAAACTATGTAATACTAATCTCGGCTCCTGAACACTATGTTTTCCTCCCCGTTTTGCCTACTCAACTCTTATAAGGTCTAGTTCAGGCCAATCAGTGCTAAAAATTTAACTTTTACCAAACTTTCCCATTAACACTTGAAACAAAGTTAGTTGGAGGTAATTGTACATAGAATCTATATAATATAACTCCCAACTCTTGAGTACCACATTTTTCCCATGTTTGTTCCTTATTCAGCTCCAATAAGACCTAGTGTAGGCCAAAAGGGCTGAAAGTTTGGCTTTGGGTGAAACTTACCAATTAAGACTTGAAATAAGTTCAACTGATAGTATTCGTACATAAAAACTATGTAAAACTACTCTCGACTCTTGAGAACCACTTCTCCCAATATTTGCTCCTTATTCGACTCTCATATGGTCTAGTTCAGGCTAATTGGGGTTGAAAGTTTGAGTTTTAGTCAAACCTCTAGATTGAAACCCGAAACAAGGTTAATTAAAGTAATTATGCATAGTAACTTTGTAATACTAAGTTTAATTTATAGTATTTGTACATAAAAACTATGTAATACCACTTTCGACAATTGAAAATCACGTTTTCTCCCCGTTTAGGCCATATTTGGCTCTTATAAGGCTGAGTTCAGGTCAATCAGTGTTGAAAGTTTAACTTTTGATCAACCTTTTCAATTAAGATTAGAAATAAGTTTACTTGATAGTATTTATAAATAAAAACCATGTAATACTACTCCTGGCTCTTGAAAATCACGATTTCTCCCTATTCTAGCCCTATTTAGCTCCTATATGGCCTAGTTCAAGCCAATCAGGGATGAAACTTTGATTTTTTAGTCAAACTTCCTAATTAAGACTAGTAGCAAGGTTAATTAATAGTAATTAATTATGCGTAGTAACTATGTAATACTTCTCTTGGCTCTTAAGAACCACGTTTTCTCCCTGTTTGGGCCCTACTCGGCACTTATAAAGCTTAGCTCTGGCCAATTAAGGCCGAAAGTTTGGCTTTTGGTCAAATTTCTAATTAATACTTGAAATAAGGTTGATTAGCAGTAATTGTACATAGAAACTTTGCAACACTATTCTCGTCTCTTGAATACTACATTTTTCTGATGTTTATTCCCTATTCGGCTCTTACTTGGCCTAGTTTAGGTCGATCAAGGCTGAAAGCTTGAATTTCTCTCAAACTTCCCGATTAACACTAGAAAAAGGTTAATTGGTAGTATTTATACTTAAAAATTATGTTATATAACTCTCTGATCTTAAGAACCATGTTTTCTTCCCCTTTAGGCCCTATTCAACTCTTATATGGCCGTTTAGGCCAATCGGGGATAAAATTTTGACTTTTAGTTAAACTTCCTAAGTACAACAAGAAATAAGGTTAATCGGTAGGTTTTGTATATAGAATGGTGTAATACCACTCTTGACACTTGAAAGTTTTGTTTTCTCCCCGTTTAGGCCTATTCGGCTCTTTATAAAGCCTAGTTCAGGCCAATCAAAGCTGAAAGTTTGACTCTTAGTCAAACTTGTCAATTATAACTAGAAATATGATTAATTAGTTGTATTTGAATATAAAACTATGTATTATCATTCCTGGATCTTGAGAACCACATTTTCTCCCCATTGGGCCCTCTTCAACTCAAATATATCCTAGTTCAGGCCAATCAGAGTGAAAGTTTGACTTTTGGTCAAACTTTCTAATTAAGACTAAAAACAAGATTAGATGGCAGTAATTGTATATGAAAACTCTGTAATACTACTCCTGGCTCTTAAGAGTCACGTTTTTGCCATGTTTGGGCCCCTATTCGACTCTTCTAAGCCTAATTCAGGCCAATAAGGGTCGAAAGTTTGACTTTTGGTCAAATTTCCCAATTAATACTATAAACAAGGTTAATTTGATATGATTGTACATAGAAACAATATAATACTACTCCCAGATCTTGAGAACCATGTTTTCCCCTATTCGGAACTTATTATAAGGCCTAGTCCAATCGGGGTTGAAAGTTTGGCATTTGGTCAAACTTCAAAATTAAGATTCGAAATAAGTTTAATAGATAATATTTGTACATCAAAACTATGCAATACCACTCTCGGCTCTTAAAAATCGCGTTTTCTCCCTGTTTAGGCCATATTAAACTCTTATAAGGCCCAATTCAGGCCAATCGGGACTGAAAGTTTGAGTTTTGGTCAAACTTTCTAATTAAAACTAAAAACAAGGTTAATTTGTAGCATTTATAGATAAAAACTATATAGTACCACTCACAGCTCTTCAAAACCACGTTTTCCCCCCTTTTAGGCCCTATTTGGCTCTTATAAGGCGTAATTCAAACCAATCGGGGCTGAGAGTTTGACTTTTGGTCAAACTCCCCAAATAAGGCTAGAAATAAGGTTAACTGGTAGCATCGGTGTATAGAAATAGTATAATACCACTCTCGGCTCTTAAAAACCACAATTTCTCTCATTTGGGCCCTATTTGGCTCTTATATGGCCTAGTTCAGGCCAATCAGGAATGAACTTTGACTTTTGGCCAAACTTTCCAATTAAGACAAAAAACGAGATAATTTGTAGTAATTGTTTATATAAACTATGTAATACTAATCTCGGCTCTTGAACACTATGTTTTCCTCCCCGTTTTGCCCTACTCAACTCTTATAAGGTCTAGTTCAGGCCAATCAGTGTTGAAAATTTAACTTTTACCAAACTTCCCCATTAACACTTGAAACAAAGTTAGTTGGAGGTAATTGTACATAGATCTATATACTACAACTCCCAACTCTTGAGAACCACATTTTTCCCATGTTTGTGCCTTATTCGGCTCCAATAAGACCTAGTGTAGGCCAAAAGGGCTGAAAGTTTGGTTTGGGTGAAACTTCCCAATTAAGACTTGAAATAAGTTTAACTGATAGTATTTGTACGTAAAAACTATGTAAAACTACTCTCGACTCTTGAGAACCACATTCTCCCTATATTTGCGCCTTATTCGACTCTCATATGGTCTAGTTCAGGCTAATTAGGGTTGAAAATTTGAGTTTTAGTCAAACTTCTAGATTGAAACCCGAAACAAGGTTAATTAGAAGTAATTGTGCATAGTAAATTTGTAATACTAAGTTTAATTTATAGTATTTGTACATAAAAATTATGTAATATCACTTTCGACAATTGAAAATCACGTTTTCCCCCGTTTAGGCCATATTTAGCTCTTATAAGGCTGAGTTCAGGCCAATCAGTGTTGAAAGTTTAACTTTTGATTAACCTTTTCAATTAAGATTAGAAATAAGTTTACTTGATAGTATTTATACATAAAAACTATGTAATACAACTCCTGGCTCTTGAAAATCACGATTTCTCCCTATTCTAGCCCTATTTAGCTCCTATGTGGCCTAGTTCAAGCCAATCAGGGATGAAACTTTGATTTTTTAGTCAAACTTCCTAATTAAGACTAGTAGCAAGGTTAATTGTTAGTAATTATGCGTAGTAACTATGTAATACTTCTCTTAGCTCTTAAGAACCACGTTTTCTCCCTGTTTGGGCCCTACTCGGCACTTATAAAGCTTAGCTCTGGCCAACTAAGGCCGAAAGTTTGGCTTTTGGTCAAACTTTCTAATTAATACTTGAAATAAGGTTAATTAGCAGTAATTGTACATAAAAACTTTGCAATACTACTCTCGTCTCTTGAATACTACATTTTTCTAATGTTTATTCCCTATTCGGCTCTTACATGGCCTAGTTCAGGTCGATCAAGGCTGAAAGCTTGAATTTCTGTCAAACTTCCCGATTAAGACTAGAAAAAGGTTAATTGGTAGTATTTATACTTAAAAATTATGTTATATAACTCTCTGATCTTAAGAACCATGTTTTCTTCCCCTTTAGGCCCTATTCAACTCTTATATGGCCGTTTAGGCCAATCGGGGATAAATTTTGACTTTTAGTTAAACTTCCTAAGTACAACAAGAAACAAGGTTAATCGGTAGGTTTTGTATATAGAATGGTGTAATACCACTCTTGACACTTGAAAATTTTGTTTTCTCCCCGTTTAGGCCTATTCGGCTCTTTATAAAGCCTAGTTCAGGCCAATCAAAGTTGAAAGTTTGACTCTTAGTCAAACTTGTCAATTATGACTAGAAATAAAATTAATTGGTTGTATTTGAATATAAAAACTATGTATTATCTTTCCTGGATCTTGAGAACCATATTTTCTCCCCATTGGGCCCTCTTCAACTCATATATATCCTAGTTCAGGCCAATCAGGGTGAAAGTTTGACTTTTGGTCAAACTTTCTAATTAAGACTAGAAACAAGATTAGATGGCAGCAATTGTATATGAAAACGCTGTAATACTACTCCTGGCTCTTAAGAGCCACGTTTTCGCCATGTTTGGGCCCCTATTCGACTCTTCTAAGCCTAATTCAGGCCAACAAGGGTCGGAAGTTTGACTTTTGATCAAATTTCCCAATTAATACTATAAACAAGGTTAATTGGATATGATTGTACATAGAAACAATATAATACTACTCCCAGATCTTGAGAACCATGTTTTCCCTATGTTTTCCCCTGTTCGGAACTTATTATAAGGCCTAGTCCAATCGGGGTTGAAAATTTGGCATTTGGTCAAACTTCAAAATTAAGATTCGAAATAAGTTTAATAGATAATATTTGTACATCAAAACTATGCAATACCACTCTCGGCTCTTAAAAATCACGTTTTCTCCCCGTTTAGGCCATATTAAACTCTTATAAGGCCTAATTCAAGCCAATCGGGACTGAAAGTTTGACTTTTGGTTAAACTTTCTAATTAAAACTAAAAACAAGGTTAATTAGTAGCATTTATAGATAAAAACTATATAATACCACTCAAAGCTCTTCAAAATCACGTTTTTCCCCCTTTTAGGCCCTATTTGGCTCTTATAAGGCGTAATTCAAACCAGTCGGGGCTGAGAGTTTGACTTTTGGTCAAACTCCCCAATTAAGGCTAGAAATAAGGTTAACTGGTAGCATCGGTGTATAGAAATAGTATAATACCACTCTCGCTCTTAAAAACCACATTTTCTCTCATTTGGACCCTATTTGGCTCTTATATGGCCTAGTTCAGGCCAATCGGGAATGAACTTTGACTTTTGGCCAAACTTTTCAATTAAGACAAAAAAACAAGATAATTTGTAGTAATTGTTTATATAAACTATGTAATACTAATCTCGGCTCTTGAACACAATGTTTTCATCCCCGTTTTGCCCTACTCAACTCTTATATGGTCTAGTTCAAGCCAATCAGTGCTGAAATTTAACTTTTACCAAACTTCCCCATTAACACTTGAAACAAAGTAAGTTGGAGGTAACTGTACATAGAATCTATATAATACAACTCCCAACTCTTGAGAACCACATTTTTCCCATGTTTGTTCCTTATTCGGCTCCAATAAGACCTAGTGTAGGCCAAAAGGGCTGAAAGTTTGGCTTTGGGTGAAACTTCCCAATTAAGACTTGAAATAAGTTTAACTGATAGTATTTGTACATAAAAACTATGTAAAACTACTCTTGACTCCTGAGAACCACATTCCCCCTATATTTGCTCCTTATTCGACTCTCATATGGTCTAGTTCAGGCTAATTGGCGTTTGAAAGTTTGAGTTTTTGTCAAACTTCTAGATTGAAACCGAAATAAGGTTAATTAGAAGTAATTGTGCATAGTAACTTTGTAATACTAAGTTTAATTTATAGTATTTGTACATTAAAACTATGTAATACCACTTTCGACAATTGAAAATCGCGTTTTCTCCCCGTTTAGGCCATATTGGCTCTTATAAGGCTGAGTTCAGGCCAATCAGTGTTGAAAGTTTAACTTTTGATCAACCTTTTCAATTAAGATTAGAAATAAGTTTACTTGATAGTATTTATACATAAAAACTATGTAATACAACTCCTGGCTCTTGAAAATCACGATTTCTCCCTATTCTAGCCCTATTTAGCTCCTATATTAGTTCAAGCCAATCAGGGATAAAACTTTGATTTTTTAGTCAAACTTCCTAATTAAGACTAGTAGCAAGGTTAATTGATAGTAATTATGCGTAGTAACTATGTAATACTTCTCTTGGCTCTTAAGAACTACGTTTTCTCCCTGTTTGGGCCCTACTCGGCACTTATAAAGCTTAGCTCTAGCCAATTAAGGCCGAAAGTTTGGCTTTTGGTCAAACTTTCTAATTAATACTTGAAATAAGGTTAATTAGCAGTAATTGTACATAGAAACTTTGCAATACTACTCTCGTCCTTGAATACTACATTTTTCTAATGTTTATTCCCTATTCGGCTCTTACATGGCCTAGTTCAGGTCGATCAAGGCTGAAAGTTTGAATTTCTGTCAAACTTCCCGATTAAGACTAGAAAAAGGTTAATTGGTAGTATTTATACTTAAAAATTATGTTATATAACTCTCTGATCTTAAGAACCATGTTTTCTTCCCCTTTAGGCCTTATTCAACTCTTATATGGCCGTTTAGGCCAATCGAGGATAAAATTTTGACTTTTAGTTAAACTTCCTATGTACAACAAGAAACAAGGTTAATCGGTAGGTAGGTTTGTATATAGAATGGTGTAATACCACTCTTGACACTTGAAAATTTTATTTTCTCCCCGTTAGGCCTATTCGGCTCTTCATAAAGCCTAGTTCAGGCCAATCAAAGCTGAAAGTTTGACTCTTAGTCAAACTTGTCAATTATGACAAGAAATAAGATTAATTGGTTGTATTTGAATATAAAAACTATGTATTATCATTCATAGATCTTGAGAACCACATTTCTCCCCATTGGGCCCTCTTCAACTCATATATATCCTAGTTCAGGCCAATCAGGGTGAAAGTTTGACTTTTGGTCAAACTTTCTAATTAAGACTAGAAACAAGATTAGATGGCAGTAATTGTATATGAAAACTCTGTAATACTACTCATGTGGCTCTTAAGAGCCACGTTTTTGCCATGTTTGGGCACCTATTCGACTCTTCTAAGCCTAATTCAGGCCAATAAGGATCGGAAGTTTGACTTTGGTTAAATTCCCAATTAATACTATAAACAAGGTTAATTGGATATGATTGTACATAGAAACAATATAATACTACTCCCAGATCTTGAGAACCATGTTTTCCTATGTTTTCCCTATTCGGAACTTATTATAAGGCCTAGTCCAATAATCGGGGTTGAAAGTTGGCATTTGGTCAAACTTCAAAATTAAGATTCGAAATAAGTTTAATAGATAATATTTGTACATCAAAACTAGCAATACCACTCTCGGCTCTTAAAAAATCGCGCGTTTTCTCCCCGTTTAGGCCATATTAAACTCTTATAAGGCCTAATTCAGGCCAATCGGGACTGAAAGTTTGAGTTTTGGTCAAACTTTCTAATTAAAAACTAAAAACAAGGTTAATTAGTAGCATTTATAGATAAAAACTATATAGTACCACTTACAGCTCTTCAAAACCACGTTTTCCCCCTTTTAGGCCCTATTTAGGTCTTATAAGGCGTAATTCAAACCAGTCGGGGCTGAGAGTTGACTTTTGGTCAAACTCCCCAATTAAGGCTAGAATAAGGTTAACTGGTAGCATCGGTGTATAGAAATAGTATAATACCACTCTGGCTCTTAAAAACCATATTTCTCTCATTTGGGCCCAATTTGGCTCTTATATGCCTAGTTCAGGCCAATCGAGAATGAACTTTGACTTTTGGCCAAACTTTCCAATTAAAACAAAAAACGAGATAATTTGTAGTAATTGTTTATATAAACTATGTAATATTAATCTCGGCTCTTGAACACAATGTTTTCCTCCCGTTTTGCGTACTCAACTCTTATAAGGTCTAGTTCTGGCCAATCAGTGCTGAAAATTTAACTTTTACCAAACTTCCCCATTAACACTTGAAATAAAGTTAGTTGGAGGTAATTGTACATAGAATATATATAATACAACTCCCAACTCTTGAGAACCACATTTTTCCCATGTTTGTTCCTTATTCGGCTCCAATAAGACCTAGTGTAGCCAAAAGGGCTGAAAGTTGGCTTTGGTGAAACTTCCCAATTAAGACTTGAAATAAGTTTAACTGATAGTATTTGTATATAAAAAACTATGTAAACTACTCTCGACTCTTGAGAACCACATTCTCCCTGTATTTGCTCCTTATTCGACTCTCATATGGTCTAGTTCAGGCTAATTGGGGTTGAAAGTTTGAGTTTTAGTCAAACTTCTAGATTGAAACCCGAATAAGGTTAATTAGAAGTAATTGTGCATAGTAACTTTGTAATACTAAGTTAATTTATAGTATTTGTACATAAAAAACTATATAATACACTTTTGACAATTGAAAATCACGTTTCTCCCCGTTTAGGCCATATTTGGCTCTTATAAGGCTGAGTTCAGGCCAATCAGTGTTGAAAGTTTAACTTTTGATCAACCTTTTCAATTAAGATTAGAAATAAGTTTACTTGACAGTATTTATACATAAAAACTATGTAATACAACTCCTGGCTCTTGAAATCACGATTTCTCCCTATTCTAGCCCTATTTAGCTCCTATATGGCCTAGTTCAAGACAATCAGGGATGAAACTTTGATTTTTTAGTCAAACTTCCTAATTAAGACTAGTAGCAAGGTAATTGATAGTAATTATGCGTAGTAACTATGTAATATTCTCTTGGCTCTTAGAATCACGTTTTCTCCCTGTTTGGGCCTACTCGGCACTTATAAGCTTAGCTCTGGCCAATTAAGGCCGAAAGTTGGCTTTGGTCAAACTTTCTAATTAATACTTGAAATAAGGTTTAATTAGCAGTATTGTACATAGAAACTTTG
>JAVJIF010015277.1:0-130889 GCA_038442645.1 Agave tequilana | reverse complement strand
GCGCGTATAGCTTCAAAGAGTTCCACAGTACACTCACGAAGGCCATACTCCAAACAAGATCAAGCCCAAAGCTTTGTCAGTACAATCATAAAAGTGGATTCAGCTAGAGTCCAAAGTATTTCGAAATCCGTCCCAGCTAACTGCAGAATATCGAAAAATTTGGAGTGGGTTCTGCAGGCTGTCTAAAAACCATTAAAGACAAGTCATCAAAGGCAGAGTCCCAAACTCCAGACGCAGGGCTAGTCTCAGCCAACACTGCCGCACCAAGGCGCGTGGGTCGAAACCCGCGTCTCAGCAGCACCAAGGCGCGTGGATCGAAACCCGCGTCTTAACAGCACCAAGGCGCGTGGGTCGACACCCGCGTCTCAGTCGCACCAAGGCGCGTTGGTCGACACCCGCGTCTCAGTTATAACCGTCCCGGTTATAGGGTCAATCACGCCCACATAACGGGGAAAGTTAACCCCCATTATGGAGTGTTTTTAGGAGGCACGTACGCCCCTGAAACGTCTATAAATAGCCTGTTTCTATGGAGAAGGGGTCGAATTTTTTTAGAAGAACTCTGAGAGAAAAGAGCTTGACTTTAGAGCTTCCACAGAGGAGGAAAGAGAGTCCAACCCTTCAGATAACTTGCTGCGTACAAGTTAATCTTTGCCTACAATCTCTTGGTCGATAGAGCTGTGTTACTCCGTCCACCATCCGAAGAAGATCCCGAGAAGTTCTTGACGTTCACCCAGTCAACGAAAACAAGATTCACTTTTCACCGCCACTTGAAGAACCCAGCACTAAACAAAGGGGAGATTCAAGACTCAACATCTTCCCTCCCTTGTAGTCGGAGCATTAGTCCGTTGTAATCTTTCAGTTGATTCAAGGAAACTTTATACCGAATTCTTCTACTCCGTACCAAACAGTGATAGAGTTGACAATAGGAAAAGAAGAATCTAACCTAAAAGAGTTGGAGTTCAGTTCCACCATGTTGACCTTGTGCCCGCCATTTACTCCATTTCCTCTTAGTTGGGATTTGACAGGTTCTTTCTTTCGATTGAAACATTGAGGCGCCATGTGATTCGTTCTTCTGCATACGTAGCAGGATCTTCTATCAGTTCTTCTGACCAAAGGTTTTGGGTTTGAAAGAGGAAATTGAGAAGGTTTGAAAGAAAAAGAATTTGCATGGGGAGAAGAATGAAAATGATTGGGTTTTTTGAACTTCTTTCCCTTGAGATTCATAAATTTTCGCTTAGGCTTATCCTCCACCAAGTTCACTTTAGCTTTCATTACTGATTTGGTTTTAGAGTTTTGCCTATGCTAATCTTCTATGCGAATCGCTTTTAGGGCTTGAACAAGGGTTAGGTCACCTTACTTGTGACGGAGGTCTCCAGCAAAGGCTGATCAGGAAGGAGGGAGTTTGTCAACAAGACAAGACACCTTGTAATTATCGAAGAATTGATTTCTTTTCGATTGAAGGTGTTGGATATAGTCTTGAAATTCATGAAGTTGATCATTGATAGGTTACTATCAGTCATTATGAATTTATTGAAGGAGGAGGAGGTGAATCTTTCGATTCCAGCATCATCGAGGCCATATTCATCCTTGAGAGCTGTCCATAGTTCTTTAGCACTCTATAATCATAATAAATGTCATATAGACTATCAGAGAGTGCACTAAGAATTCTATGGAGACAATGGTAGTCAATTTCCTCAGGTTTCAAATAGATGTAGGAAGAAGAGTTGTAGGAAGAGTTTCAACAGGAGAAGATCCAACAGATGAAGGTTTAGGAGAAGGTGCAGGAATGGTGTCATCTATGGCTGATATGAGACGTAAAGTGGTTAACCAGTACTTCATCTGGTTTGTCCATCTCTTAAAGTATGTGCGGTGAATTTCTCCAGTTTGACACCCTTGGAGTGATCAGGATTTGCCATAGTGACAGGATAATGCTACCTGAATTCTGTATTTCAAAATTATTTTGATAATGTCAGAATTTAGTTTATATTGGTAGCTTTTAGATTAGGCTTTGCAGAATAAAATAATGTATAGTCTTTCTTTAATTATGTGCCAAATAATTCAAGCAAGATATAACAAGATATAGAGTTGTCCTTTGAATTTTCCTAATTCGAAATTATAACAACAATAATTTCTAAAAGGTTATTCCAATTAAATTTTTGAAATATACTAACAAGAACTAATTAATAATTGACTTGCAAGAATAAATAATCCTGAGAACAAATAGCATAAAATTAGACAATTTAAATTAGACAATTTTTATTGCAAGAAGCAGTTAATTAAACTAATGCATGCGTGTAAAATCTTACAATAAGAGTTTATAATATATATATATATATATATATATTTATATATATAATTTTAAATAAGACAAGATTTAAATAATTTTAAATTATCTTGTATATATATTTTTTTTAAACGAAAATTAATAAGATTTTGTAATGAAAATAAATGAATAAAGTTTTGTAATGGAAAGGATTTTGGCCTTGTAATGATTAATAGAAATAGATTTGTAATGAATAAACTTATTAAGATTTTTTCAGGATCTTATATTGAAAGATTTAGCCTTGTAATAATTAATACAAATAGATTTTGCTTTGCAAGTAATTGAAAGATTAGAATTAAGAGATCTTACAAGAAGATAAGAGTTTGCAACAGTTTAGTAAGATCTATTACAATAATTTTGTAATGAAATAGTTTTATGAAAACTTTAAGAATAAAAGAAAATTTGAAACACGATCCTTTAACTACTTTGGTAAGAATTTGTAAATTATAAATTGTAAGTAATCAAAAATTTTCCTTTTAAGAATTTCCTTTTTTTATTTTAAATAATTATCTTTACTTGCAGTACAATTTTAGTTGTATGAAAATTATCAATTGCATGAAACAAACAATTTATATTGCATGAAATAATTATCTAAATTAATTGCAAGAATTATCAAACATCTTTCTTCTAGACTGTAGGATATTTAATGGATTAAAATATATGGATTAAAATATGCAACAAATATAGATCTTACAGAGTAATGAACTACTTGTTCTAAGCATGCAACTAAAATACAAAATTAAAAGAAAAGAGAAGGCTCGCCTGGGTGACGTAGTCGTGCAGACGCACTGCCCTAGAAGAAAGATGGCCGGTCCCTCGTCTGGACCTTGAAACTGACCTCCTCTTCCAGCGGTAAAAACTCCTCCGGTAGTACACCAGCACCTAACTCAGGACGATGAGTCAGGCCTCTGCTCAGACGGAGATTCGTTGCCCGTAAGTGAAAAAGAACGTTGAGAAAGCACCAAAAACTCGATTGCAAGAACACAGTTATTTTTAGCAGAATATTTGTAAGAAATTTGTGGGAGAGAGAGGGTAGATTGATTTCTGTTTCTTGTAAAAGATACGTGCAGAGATAGGGTATTTACAACCCTCTGCAGATCTTTCCATTTGTAACAGCCCGAGAGAATCTGTGATCATGCGCGAGTGGTTGCAACGTGCAGATCCGATTCTCTTGAACAGGTCCAACTCTACCGAAAATCTCAACAGAATTTTAAATAAAAATAAAAAATCAACAAAATGTAGCAGGTCCAACAAGCCCCTGAATCGAACTGTATTCGTGTTCGCAGGTCGTGGGGCGCGCGCCACCCGCACCCGGCCCAGTTCGGCACGTGCGCGCGCGTGTGGGGATGTGGCCACACTCATAACAATAGGCATAGGAGGAGTTGGTATATATACTACCAACCTCCCATCTCCTATCCAGTATGGGATTAAACTCAAAGGCAAATAAGAGAAAACTTAAGTTTTCCCTCCAACTCAAACACATCCAACAAAAACCTTTTCCCTCTATTTGCCTTTGATTTTAGTCCCACACTGGATAGGCAAAAGAAGTTTGAGTGGTATATATTGTTAGACTTATTTGGATAGAGTCTAAATTAATTTGGGCCTACATAAGTCTAATTGTATTTATACACCTGTCTCTATAAGCCAATGCTGTTGGACCTAATAAAGAATTGATCAAGCCTAATGGTTTGGGTCTCGACACGTTTCATTTGCACTTAGTTATTAGTGTATTTAAATTAAGATGTGAGACTCATCTTCACGTGTGACGCTCGTGTCATCAATTAAGGGTTTAGATTTATGATGAGCTGAACTAGAATTTCTCGATGCTATATATATATATATATATATATAATATATATATATATATATATATATATTATATATATATATATATATATATATATATATATATAGAGTGAGTTGATCCCCTAAGAACGGTTCTCACGAATTCATGTGAGAACTTTCACGTGGGCCGTCAGATCTAATAGAGATCTAGTTTTATTTGATTTGATCTATCAGATCCGACGACCCACGTGAAAGTTCTCACAGAAATCCGTGAGAACCGTTCTTAGAGGATCAGCTCCCTATATATATATATATTATATATATATATATATATATATATATATATATATATATATATATTATATATCATGGGTAGGATTCCGTCTCCACCACCAATCATAATGACCTAATCTCTCTTTTAGAGGCCTCTCCTTTCCTCTGAGGATTAAGAAGAGAACTTGTGGCTGGGGAGAAGAATCCTCTCTCTCAACTCCAGCGTCCTCGAGATCATGTAATCTTCGGTATCCTATTCGTGATGGAATCAGGTATGCCTAAAACCTTCCTTCCCTTTGATAATAATAAAGAGGCTTATAGTATTGTGTAGATCTTGTATGGAATAAAATTAGATCCAACATATATACCAACTCTTTTAAGCCTATTGTTATGAGTGGTAGGCCATGGGCCACACTCCCCACACGCGCGTGCAAGTGCCAAACCGGGCCGGATGCAGGTGGCGCGCGCCTGCGACCGCGGATACGAATGCAGCTGTTCAAGGGGTTCTTGGACCTGCAACATTTTGAAAATTATTTTTTGTCTTTCGAAGCTAACTCCAAGCTTCTGGGCAACGTGAACTGAGGACCTGCACTCGGAATTATTCCCGAGCACTTAACCTCGTAATCATTCCAAGTGCTTGGATTCAGAGTGAACTCGGAGTGGACACTTGGGATCACCACGAGCATTTAGACCTCGGAGTCTTTCTTGAGCACCTGGAGACTCGGTATATTTCCGAGCTCCATCGCACTCGTGATTTGACCTGTAATGTTCCTTGACCCGGTAAAAACGGATATGCAAACGTGCGAGTTGTTGCACCAAATCTGAATGCGCGCTTGATTTGTGCGGGGGCTGTTTGTAACGGGTAGAGCTCTGTACCTATAAATAGAGCTTCCTCCTGTTCATTATTGGATGCAAAGATACATTGAAAGTCTGAGATCTACAACTACATCTTTTTTTCTTCCACTCTCATATTTCTTCAAATTTTACTGCAATTTTCTAGGCAACAATTCCCTATTTGAATAAGAGTCTTTGCCTACTGTCCTAGGCCGAGTGTTGGTGATTCTGGAGGATTCTTTTACCCTTACTGGACAAAGCCGAACCAACGTCTAGACAAAGTGACGAAATTTTGATCCTTTAAGGCAGCGACTACGTGACTGCATTTCTCAAGCCAGATTATATATTATTTTTAATTCTGTTTAGATTTTTAGTTGTTACTAAGAATTTAATTTTAATTTGTTTTGATATGCATGATTTAAGGAAATAGCCTAGTACAACAACAATCACTGCACTTCTATTATACATCCAACAATTACTACACTTCTATTATACATCCGAGACTACCACGTATTCATCTGGTCAACCTCACTGCCACCACACATTTCTTGAACATGTCTAAAATACATGGTAACCGTTACATATAACCAAAATAAACCTTACAATAATAGTAAAAACATGGCATTCGTTTTCTCTCACATAAAGTTTTAAGTAGACATATTATTATTTCATTGACAACAAAGATTCACAAATTGGGCCTTTTTGGTTAAGGGTGGAAGTGAGGAAGTAAGGAAGTGAGGAAGTGGTAATAGTTCCCTTTGGAACTTAGGAATTGGTTAGTAAGTTTTCCGGTGTTTGGATGTTGTTGGGAAGTGTGGTTTGAAAAATGTTATGTCTTTTTCGGTGTTTGAATGGTAATGAAAAGTAGTAGTGGAAAAGTTGACCACAAAATTGACCGCAAAATAATATTAAAATAAAAATTAATTAAGAAAAATAAAAAATAGACTGTAATTAGAATGCAAGTGAGATTTACATGACCAAAAAATTAACTGTTTTATGCTACAACTTATTACAAATGAGATTTACATGACCACAAAATTAACTATAGCACTCTGAAAGTGAGGAAATGGTTGTGTAAAAGAAAGAAGAAAAAAGGAAAAAGAGTTTTTTATTTTCCTTTTCCACTGTTTAGATAGATAGGGAAGTGAACAATTATACTTCCCTATTTCCTTAATTCCACCACTTCCTTGCAACCAAACACGAATGTGTTTGAACATTTTTAACCATCTTCACTATTTCCCAAAAAAAAAAAAAAAAAAAACTATCTTCACATTATTATTTTAACTCTCTTTAGCCACCACAATATACTCAATGAATTTTTCTCCAGGGCAAAATGTATTCAAGATAATAGAACTTAACAAACCGCTCTCTCTTCTTCCCTATCCAAAGTGCATACATCTATCAATATAGAAATAATTCAAACAGTTCAATCCATCTCTGTATCCAGCACCCCCAACAAATTCTTCTTCAGAGAACAAGAATAATACAGATAATTTATTAAATATCATGATCTACATTTGCAGGTTAAAAACCCATGAATACATCGGGGATCAATTCAAAGTTTATTAATTTCAATGGAATCGATATCACCCCCCTCTGGCTCTGGGGGTCATTTGAGCAGGAGATCTGAACCCCACACTGCATTATTGTTGAATATTCACCAAAATTGCAGGGTGGGATGGTACTATGAATTGCAAGCCATCCCCTGCAAACTGGTCTCGTGCTGTTCCAAATACTCTCTGCTGTTCATCTCTGTCAATCTGAGAAACAACATCAAAAGAGACAAAATTGTTATGAACTATTAATAAAAAATGCTAAAAATGACCTTGGAAATTTATTCAATGAGCCAGAGACAGGATGCCCAATTGGGTTGAATGCTATAACACTAATCTACAGTCAATAAGCAAAACCTTCTAGGTGATCTATAACCGAATTTTGATTAGCCTTCTTGAAAATAGATCATAGTTAGTATGCCAGAACAATCGAATCCATACCCATAAGTTTGGTTATCTTTAAGAACATTTCTAGTTTCTACTACAAAGTTGAAGTCATAATATGCAGGTCCCAAGTTTTTTATTACCTAAATTTTGTTTATTACAAATTTCCAATATTAAACCAGATGATTGCATTTAGTAATACAGAGATAATATCCACATGTACGTAATAACATTTATTTTTTTTTTTAAAATGTAAATAATAACATTAGCAATTTAATGGGTTTTTACACTTTCAACATCTCAATATTAAGAAAAAAAACTTGAATATGAGATGGATCCTACCTGCTGATGGTTCGGTCTTTGGCAAATCCTAGCTCATTGTCCACACACAGGTCAAGGTCGTCGGTCTTCTGTGATCGAGAAGATGTTCTAGGAGATATCCGTTGAGCATCAGCTACTGTCACAATTCTTTCAAACAGTTCTAGTGGAGATGTCTCGGCTGTACACAACAATCTGGACTTGTTCTCATACATCACCTGCAGAAAGGATCTGTCAGTTTGCAAACGAAGCCAAGCAGCAGGATATGCCCAGGTGCTAATTGAAAATTTCCATCGGAAACTGAGTATTCTAAGAAGAATGTACGCACAGTGCATTATAGGCTGCAAACATCTTACGGGTTTATAATTGCAGATCTTTAAAGTAGCACATTTAGATTGAAAGCTATGTAGTCCTTTAAGCTACATGATCAACCGCAGAGGGGGGGGGAGCAATTCAAGTTAATTAGAGCACAAAATTGGGTAACTAAGGTAAAATGACCTAGTTATTATTATCAAAGAGAAACCTGATTATAAAATAAAATACATGACTATATACAACTTAGAATAAGAATACATATTCTAATACTTCGAACTTTGAGAGCAATCTAATAGCAAATTCATAGTCTCAACCTTAATATAACCAAAAGTCACAAAAGAGAAGACTAATAAATTATAAAACCCAATAAATAGCATGTTGTCTTTAAAGCAACTAGATTTTTGCACGTGCAAACAGATTACCCGTGCAATCAGGTTTGGTGTAAAATAAAAGTTATTAAGAGTTTCTTCTTATACTTTTTTAATAGGTTTTTTTTATCTGATTCTAGATAATTCTAATCTTGAATGAGGAAGAAAAAACTTTTCATCTCTGTTTTGGGATAAAAATTATGTTCTCTCTTTTAATAAATATTATTTTTAATTCAAAGTTACTTTTTAAAATAGGGGTTCTAATAAATGTTTTTTTTATTATTTCAACTTTTTTAAGACGGGATGTAAATGTTATGATTATATTTTTGGGTATTATAACTTTCTTCCTAACATAGGGGCATGACAAGAGGGGGGGGGGGGGGATGACAATGAAATTTATGAATATGTAATCTTGAAGAGAGAGATAAGCACCATGATTTGTATATCTGATAAATGCTATTTTTTATTTCAAAATTCTTTTTGAGATGGGGATATGGATGTATGGCTACATTTCAAGATATATTAAAGATTTGAAAATAATAGATAGATTTTGTTTGGACATGACACATACGTGAGACACAATCAAATTAGAATTCTAATAAAAAAAAGGCATAGCTATAATAGTAGAGATGATGTGTCATGTATAGCAGTAAAACGTTGGACTAGCATGTCTACTGGTTTAGGGGTCATACAGACGTGAAGCTTGAGACCTGAGGCACGTCAAATACATAGGGAAACATATACAAAGTCGAGTTATAAAGCCTGATGGAAGCCGGCAGCTCCATTCAACTAAAATATGCAAGATGACATCCAGATAAACTCCACTAGTGATAAACATCTAATTCTTCCACCGCCTGTACCAATCAGGAAAAAGGAGGGTTGTGTTAAGCAGCGAACTGTCAACATAGTTGAATGTTAGCAAACACAACCTATAGAATACACATTGGGGCATCTGAACTGTAAAGCCTTGCATCAGTGCCATCTCTTTGTGATAATAAAGCGGAGATGGCACTCAACAGAGCAGAATCAAGAAAAAGGATATGCTTAACACCGTAACATAAGACTTGAGATGAAGGCTTTCTTGTTGCTGCTGCTGTAAACAATGTCCATATAGCAATTTCCCAAGGTCTGTTTCCCTGAATCCTTAAAAAAACACAAGAAAAGAAACACCATAGCACAGACAACATTTTCCAACATAGGAAAAAGATTATCTGCTAAAATAAAATTAAAATCGAAAAATTGGAACAAATCCTGGAAAAGAAATTTGTTGGTGTTAAAAGTGATATATGATGCAATATTGGGCACTTCATGGATCTAGATGGAATGCAGTGATCAATCAAACACACAGAAGAAAATGCAAGACCTAACCTGTAGCACAAGTTGTGCTAACAAGATAATACCTCTCACATCTGCTGCCCAATCCATCATACAGTCGTTCATATCCATCATTAGCTTTATCTCACCAAGAGGCCCTTTCAGCGTGCAATGTATCCTGAAGACAACTGGCCTATATCTCAAAAACAATGGTCATGATAAGTGATTGTGGCTCAGGATTTCTTATGCTCACTATTCATTGTGATCCTCACTGTTGGTTTTCTGCCTTACTAGAACATCTGCAACCCAATCCTTTAATAGTAGTTCATGTCCATCATTCTTTATCCTGAAGAAAGGCCTTTCAGCAAATATTTTAAAGGTAACCAGCACCATGAACAAGTGAAGTTTTCCTCCTGATGTATTAGTTGACCTTAAACCCAGACTATTGGGATGACACCCATCAACTACAACTGGGTCCAGAAAGTTAACACCATGAAGATATTTGGTTGAGATGAGGCCTAGACTGCTGATAAGTGATGACAAAGAGCATCATATGATCCATGCCGAACAAATGTTTGTATCTCCAATATCCTAGTCAGTGCCATATAACTGTAGTAGACTCAATCAATTCTATAATTTCAAATTGGGTGAGTTAGTTTGTCAACATTTCTCTCCCTATTGTGCATCTAGGCTCTAATATCTGACCACTTCAACAAATGCACAACCCTGTAAGCCTAAGTTTATACAGACTGAGAAGTGATCCTCTACTGTTGGGCCTTTCTCATCTAGGGAGATCAACCACTTCTCTAGGAAGAGCAAGAAACTTAATGTCAGCACTTCATTTTCTGGCAATGCACCCAAGTAATGTGACAGTTCGGCTCCAGTGCATCATTTCCAACTAGGATACTCGTACTTCTATATAACCAAAGTGCGACTCGAACATCAAAAGACTAATTTTCTTTTGCCAATATCAACAAGCATAGCTTATAGTATCAAGCATCACTTCACTCTATACTTCAGTTGTCCATTCACTTTCTTTAAATCAGTCTACCATACAATGAAACTAGCGTACAGGGCAAAAAAGGCTACATCACAAATAAATAATAACGTGCATATTCTTAACAAAAGATTCCCTGGGTAAAATTTCTAAGGCTGGAAGGGCATGCTAGGGAACTATACACAAAGTGCCGCTAAGATTCTGTTCCTTTACAAAAATCTCCTTCCCCGAGAAATTAGCATATGCCATGAGAAAATCAAGTGCTAACACACTGATATTTCAATTAGTCACAACAAATATCACTTATCAAAAGGTAAGGTAAGGTTAGGTGTACAGAAAAAGGAAGGTCATATTTGCCAATGAGACAAAAATTTCACAGACTTATTGACCAAGATATGAAATAAGATAATTAAACAACCCTAGGCGCATGAAATTAATAATAAAAATTAGACATGGAACTAAGTAGCTGCATTATAATGAAACCATCAGACTAGGTAGGAAGCATCGACTCACATCAACCAGTGTCACAAACCGATAAGCTGCAGTACGATTGTGAAGCCCAAATTTTGGCACGCCATCCAATGCCAGTGTATGAAACTTCTCTGTAAAAGTAACAATAATATTCATTTACATTTGGTCACAAGGAAAGAAAGGCTTGGGTAATACATTCATCAGCACTGAAGTGATTTCTTGATGTTGAATCACACTAGTCAGAAAAAAAGAACTCACTAAACAAACCAAAGTAGTCTGCCGCCCCAAAGGTCTGTCACAGAGTTCCTCAAAAGGAAAATATGCACATCCATTTGCCCCCAGTGGAACCTGAGAAAGAAAAGGTCAAGTGATAAATTTATATTGCTAAAGAGAAGAAAAACTTACAAGTGCCAACAGAACAAAACTAATGTCATATATCAAACCTGCAACTGTCTTCCCATAATAACTTCTACTACTTGTGGAACAGGAGATTCTTGCCCAATTAACTGATGAAACTTCTGTTTAAGGAACCCAGAGTGTTCATGTCCGATAAAATAGAAACCCTGTTCAGCCTGCACATAGCAATCAAGATATGTAGTAATTTACCAAAATTGAGTATAACAATACAGAGATCTGGTTATAATAATAATTAAGGGGAAAAAACATACGGAAGTCATTTTCCGGTAGTCTGTGGAAGAGCCAATTGCATGGACAGTACACCTTTCCTGCATGATAGGCACAATTTTAAGCAGATGTGCCATATTATATGTGAAAGAAGTTGTCAAAGAGTAAGGGCATACTGAAAGCTAACAAATATTTGGGTACCTTTAATGTAGCAATAAATGGTAAGAAAAGATCCCTCTGAAGACCACCTTCATAAAGGTTATCTGGAGCACGATTCGAAGTGGAGACTAGAACCTACGGAAACAAGTATCATTTCAGAAAAATCTCGATTGACATTGTGGATATAGTTAACGATACACACAAAGAGTAATTTCAAAGGATGAAAAGGCTAAGTTGAGTACGTACAATTCCTTTGCTGAAAAGGTGTCCAAAAAGACGATTTAGTATCAAAGCATCAGCAACGTCATTCACCTAAAGTTAACTTACATTTAATTCTAAAGAAACCATAATGACATAACTGAGATCTGAATATAACAAAGCATACGGAAATAAGGACCTACCCCTGTATTTCTAACATACCATGAATTCATCGAGACATAAAAGAATAGACTCATCTGATATTTCCCCTGCAACAACTTCAAGGGGATCTGCTACTCCTTTATGCATCTGCAGTCATATAGTACCATCAATTATACTACAGACATCATGTAATAGGAGCGCATGCATGTATCAGGAGATAAGAAGAAAAATAAGTTGCAACTTTCAATCTTACACATTTTAAAAGATTAAAATATCAAAATACAAACCAAAGAAATACCTGTAACCGACTGTGCATGTTCAACATAAAATCATGAAAATGTATTCTTTTCTTCCTCCAATTAGATGGCCTGTGTAAAAGACAAGATACAATATATTCCATGAGGAAGAAAGAACATCCAAATATAGTGAAGAAAAATAAATATATATGCCATGGCATCCTGTAGTTTACATTGCACAAAATCATTGCAATAAATCTAAGACTGATATCATCATGAATAATGGTGACATGACATCCCCATATGCTGTTCAAGAAGGAAGCATCATCTCTAAACCTTTTGGCAACCAAGGTTCTAAATATCGGATATTGGGATCGTATAGGATGGAAGTTTTTCATATCGGATATCGGATATCGGGGGAGATATCGGGGATACACACGCATATCGGGCGTTCATATCGGGCACTATATATGATGAGATATTGATAACTAAAAGTTGATTTAGTGTCATAGATATCATCTACCAAATAAAAATAATGTAATATGCATAAAAAAATGTAAAAAACAATGTACATTTGCACACAGTCGTAGGTCGTGCGATAAATAAGTTATTTCAAGAAATTAAAAATATAAGATTAGAAGTTATATAATCTACTTATTTGAAAATCAAGCGTCGACGCCGTCAATTCACGGAGGAAAAACTTGGGCTCGATTTTTATCGAGCCCTATCGGTGCAAACAACGCTTATATAGTCGGGTGACGGGTCGGGTTTAGATTCAATGCTAATGGGTTAAAAAAATGAACCCAATTAAATAAATCCATATCAGCCGTTTTTGTACCGACTCATATCGGGCGATATTTCAAATCTCGGCCGTTTTTTCTACAAACAATATGAGCGAACGATTTTCCCATATCGTATCAGCAGCGGACAAAAAATGAGAAATCAACCGATATCCCAGCCGACTTGGCCGATAAATAGTGTTGGCAACTTGACATTTGCGCATAAACCCCCTGTTCCAAGTGTGTTTCCACTATGTTCTTTCCTTATCATGTATATATCTCCCCTCTGCATATTGTCTTGTATGCACTTTGATATTATTAACTTGGGTGATTTGATGGCCTTCTCAAATGTGAATGTGTGTGTGTGTGTGGGGTGGGGGTGGGTGGGTGAGTCTGTGAGCAAGGAAAAAAGGGTGAGGAGAGACAGAGTCCAAGAACCAAACAGAGTGAAAAAGATGTCCATGCAAAACCTCAGAACTTCATATATTAATTAGGTTACTTGTGAATTAGGCATGTCATTTGGACTCAGATCATCAATCGACCACTAATTGGACTAAAACACATGTACATGCATCTCAAAAGTATTCCGTTCGCAACTTAAAATAATAGTAAAACATCAAGCACCTCATTACTTAAATATCAAATGGAAGATACATGTCCTTAGTAAATATCAAGTACCTCATTGCTTAAAACAGTTATAGGAAACGTTTTCATGGCTCAAGTTCTAACAGATCACTGGTTACAAAAGACTAACTCAGATAAAGAATTAAAGACAAAAGTTGTAAATTAAACCAAGGAGATGGTCACTAATAAAGCTGAATGAAGGAAAAGATTTCACACAGTCAATCCCAAAGAACTGAGACAGAAACTGTGTCCTTGCTATTCTTGATGCGATAGTCTAGATTGACAGACTTGTGAAGAAGCATGATAGTCACTATACCACAATATTCATTTGTTTGTTTACGTAGGTTCTGAACACAAGGTTTCATCCTGTAAGGTATCAGCAGTCTTTTCACCGCATTATCTCATAAAAAACATATCAACAATCGAGTTACTGGTAAAGCAACCTATGCTATTTCTTATTTCGAGCATGTGGATTATCATTCAATGTAGGTAATGACCGACCAGTAACCTCTGAACCAACAAAAGCCAAGACGTCATTGGCGATTGATCTCAGAAGTAAAAAAGAAACTGTGAATGGCCACAATGACTTTGAAACAAAGTATTCATCAATGGATTTAAGTACCATAAGGAAAACTAATTAAACACCTAAATGTAAAGTTGATATCAGGACAAAAACAGTATAATGCTGAGCTTTCAACACCTTGCAAGCTTCAAATCACAATCTATCTAGGAATCAAACAAATACCCCCAAATTGCTTAATAGAAGTAATCCACACAACATGTGATACTAAAGATGAAATGTATTATGAGTCTTAGCGTTACAACTAGAGAGTCAAGAGTATAATTATTGCCTATTCTTAAATTCAAAGAAGGTTTTTTGGAACGAAGAGAAAATTTGCACCAACTATAACTGGTATTTGATTTGATCCTAGGTAATGATTGTGCATACTCAAGAATATGCAGGAGCAACCAATAAGAACATTTTGGTTGAATCTTGTGACATTTCACAAACCAGCTTCTCTAATAACTAAAGGAGAAAAGTCACTGGTTCTGACATACCTAGGTCAATGCCAATTTAATATAATTCAGGTGTCCCAATGCACCTTGCAACTCAGATCTCCTAAACGGAAGCATCACTTGCAGAATGTTTTTTTTAGTGTGTGCATGCGCGCGTGTGATGGTTTTTTTTTTTTGGAAGGAGAATATTGCGAAAATGATTACTGGACAATTTGGATGGGTGAGTTCAAAACCTAGAGCGATAAATTAAACACACTAAATGCCTTTCCAACACCATTTTTTTTGCGACTGACAAAGACATGAACTACAACATATTCATAGCCTAGGTGATATGCAGCCATGTATAAGAAAATTTCCATCTTTATGAGCCTATGCAAGAATTTGAAATTCCCAGGAAAAATATTCAGGGCAGTAAAATAGCATTTAATCATTAAAAACCTACAGATATTTACTTTTACTTACAATTGATCATAAAACAAATCCATAAGCATTGTCTTTCCGGTCCCTACTCCTCCGTAAAGGTATAGGCCTTTGACAGGTGAATAAGAAGACTGCGGAATGAAACGTGACCACAACCACCTACTCCTGTAAAAAGAATGCAATAGGTGACGATTAATAACAAACCATAACGCAAAACAACAACAATTGCTGAAAAAAATCAATATATTTTCAAACCCAGGTACAAGAATATCAATTACCTCCCAGATTTTTCAGACGCATTATATCTATCCAGTTGGCACTTATCCTCGTTCTCGATAAGCTGATCATACAGTCCTTGTAGCAATTGAAGGGTGTCAACCTGAAAAACCCCATTACAAAATTCTCTTGAATGCATCCTAAAACCAAAATATCGAACAACACCATAGTAACTAAATGTTAAGTAACACTAGTCAGTTCAAACCTGAAAGCTATCACCATCAACAAGTTCCCCTAATGAAATTCTCCTTTCATACTCATATAAAGGACCTGCCTTTCCAGCTTCCACAGCAGCTGGAATCAAGACCAACATCAACATATCAATAATTAGCGATTGCTTAATTGATAATTCAACTAATAAAAGTGACAATATTTACAAATAAAAGAAGAGGATAAGATGAAACCTTGAGCAGAATTATTAGCTCCAGATGTGGACAGAGCCCTTAAACAGATAATTGACTGATCTAAACCTCTCCTGAATTCTCTATCTCGAGAGGGATTCCAGAAAGAGTAAGCGCGTTGACCACTCAAAATCGAAACTTTCTGACACTTATTCAATCCTTGAGGCGAAGCATGTAGTCCTCGCTGAATCCGAGAGCAATTCCGAACTTGTCGAAGAGCTCGACCCAACGTTCTCATTGTCAATTAAATTATCCACACAAAAAACACAAAACAGCCGCTATTCTCCGAAATTCCAGCGATCAAAATCTAAAAACAACACAAACAGATAAGAACATAAATTCTCAGAATTCACTACCAAATATCAAGAAAATCTCTCTCTCTCTCTCTCTCTCTCTCTCTCTCTCTCTCTCTCTCTCTCTACACACACACACACACAAATTCTTGATAATATAATCTAGCAGAAAACAATATCATCAGAATCTCGAAGTCTGGATTCATCGATTCCCTGAATCTAAAGAAAAAGGATTTTTCTTTTTTTGGCAAGAAAATGAAGGGGAAAAAGAATACACACACATGAATCCCAACCGCTCCGATTCAAGACTCCAATCGCGCGTAAACCGCTGAAATCGCCCGATCCTCAGCCCGAACCCTAACCCTAGCCCTAATTCGAGAGAGTTTAGAGAGAGGAGAGCTGAGGAATTTTAATTTGGAGCGAAACAATAATGGAGCAAGCTGCCAAACCTTGCAGTTTGAAAAATAAAAGCACGTCGTTATTATTTTATTCTTTTTATCTTCCCTTCTCCTACTTTATTTGAGAGAAGGATTCCTCCTCCTTATCCTTCTCTCTTTATTAATGGACCGCCACGTGGGCAGCTCGAGCTCCGGTGGGGCCCACTCGAGCTGTCTCTGGCTGTTTTATTGGAAGAGAATGACCGGGTCACGTCGAGTTGATGACGTGTAAGGTTATTATTGGTTGAAACTGTGTTTAGGGCTTTGCAGCTGATCGTGCAAGTTGCCATATGGGACAAGTCCGGGTCCGGGTCCGGGTCCGGGTCTGCACTCTGCGGCGACAGACCCCCGCCCGAATTGGTTTCTCGGCGACGAATCTGCAGTTGATAAGAACAAGAATGAGGCGGATTTGGTGAGGCAAGTGGATCGAGGCCCGGGTCGAGCCCGATCCGGTACGTAAATTATCTGCACGTGAGATTCTTATTATTCTCACGTGAGTGAAAATTGAAACTTCGACGCTTTTCATCTTACAGTGATCAAAAACGAATTTTCATACTAAATTTTACACAAACGCATAAAATATTATGTCACGAGTTAAGTTTATAGTATATTGGGTTAGGCTAACAATTTGCAGAGACTCACTCATGATGCATAAAACTTACTTTAACTAGACTAGTAGTTGGTGAAGACTCAGCAGCAACATTTAGAGACGAAAACTCTATGTTTATAAGTTTATTTGCTCATTAATCTATTGTCAGTGTTGTTCGATTGAGAGAGCATACAAAGTTGAAAACTTTATACAGTGGGGGCGCACTTGATATTTGACTGCTGAGTGTGAGCTACACTTCTTCTTTTTTTTCTCTCTATTTTCCCTTTTTTTGCCCTCTTTTTATGAAGTGAATGTGGTCGAGTCTTGATTTTTCTTTTTCAGCAATTCAGCCAACAATCTCGGCCCAGTACCCTTTTGGATGGGCTATAAATCAGCCCAAACTTTTTGGGCTTGATTAGATTGGGCTGCCTGGGTTGCTAAGCTTTAGGAGTTGATATTCTATCGGGTCCAAACGGGTCCGATAACAAACCCGAAACTCTCCACCCGCCCCCTTCTCCCGCAATCGTAAAACCCTAACGGCCCTCTCGCGGAGATAATTTCGAGAGAGAGAGAGAGAGAGAGTGAGAGGGAAAAATCAAGCCTGTCTCCGTCCAAAACCCTAACGGGGAGAGATGAAGCCGGTGGTGGGAATGGTGGTGTCGAACAAGATGCAGAAGTCGGTGGTGGTCGCCGTGGATCGCCTCTTCCACCACAAGACCTACAACCGTTACGTGAAGAGGACCAGCAAGTTCATGGCTCACGACGAGACCAACGAGTGCAACATCGGCGACCGAGTAATTTTAATCTCATCCCAATTATTTAATTCTTCTTCTTCTTCTTTTTCTGCTATTGATTTTGATTGATAGAAGTGGACTTTTATTTACAAAATTTGTGTAAAAATTGTAATTTGATGCCAAATTCGTAATTTGAAGTGATTAAACTTGGTATAATGATTGCTGTGTTGTTACTCTACGAATCAAAAACGTGTTTTGGAGGTTTAAATTCTGTCAATGGCTCAATTGAATAGTGTTGAGCCATCAAAGCTAGATTGGACAACTACAAGTTTCTGAATGCATCAAAGCTAGATAGAAGAAGTTTTAGAGGGAGATGTAGAAATCTCGGCATCAATTTAATTTCATTGAAGAATAAATGTGAGAGCATCATATAGGTATCTTGTTGATCTGAGACTAACAATTGGATAAAACCAATAATGTCAAACATCTACAATGAAGTGTTAATGGGTTTCGATAAAGTTTATAGGATCAGAGTTTTGATCCATTTTTGGTCAAGCTTACAAGGGAGTTTGCTTTACATGTCACCATGTATAGGTAATGCTCAACCTTTTTGCATATAGGAAGTTCCGGGAGTTTACGTTCCATATCAAATGAAGTTAATAACTCAGATGCACATGTGTGGTGGAGATTTTCCGATACGATTAATCGAACGGTCAATTTCGCACCACGGGGAGTTACGGTTGTCTCACTTATAGGACGACAATGAAGATTTTCGCACAGAAAGCAAGCAAAGACGAGATTTTACGTGATAACCCAAATTGAAAAAAATCACGGGAAGAAGAGGGGAAATTCACTAGTTTGCAAATGTTACAATGAACTTATAGAGCTATCTTGTGTTTTCAATCTTTCTGCGCTAAATCGACCTGAATCCTTTTCTTCTAGCCCTCAGCGTGTAAATACCCTGAGAGTCATAACTAATAGTGCGGATTGTGCGGATCTCTGTAACCACATGATTTACAAGTTGCGATTCTTTTGTAACTACCCAGATCACCGTGCTTGGTTGTTGTAATTGACATGCAGAAATATATGCCTTCATCTGTAATGGCCTGCGTTGAATTGGAGGCATATAGCGTTTGAAATGTGGGAGTAATCTGGCAGTGTGATTGACTCCACAGATCGCAAAATCTTGCTGTTGAGTTGTATCCATTAGTGGAGGTGGAAGACTTCGTAGTGGGCATGCGTTGTTAGAATCGGGACTCCCGACTCGTAAAGTACTTTCGCCAAAGTTCTACATCCAGATGAATGACTCCGACTGAAGCGATCTCGAGGAGGCACTCAAGCTTTCTCCTTGGACCTGGCTGAAGTGGTCTGGAGAAGGTGCTCGAGCTTTTCTCCTCGGGCCTGGCTGAAGTGGTCTCAGGAAGGTGCTCAGGCTTTTCTCCTCGGTCTTGGCTAAGGTGGTCTTCTAGAACATTGGGTTTGTTGTTTCGCTCGGGACGATCTTGATGAAGTAAGACACGTGTCGCGATCCTGATGAAGATCAGAATTTGACTACTACAGATGCCCCTGCCGCCTCATTTTTGAGACTCAGATAGATATGGAGGGGAGCGAACTAATCCATTCTCTAGCATGATCTCTCTCTCTCTGAGAAGTCGTGGCATCATTTATACTTCGTGGGGGAGCAGTCGAGGTGTCTTTGGGAATTGGACTGAATGCATCATGGCTGGCGGACAGCTGGCAATTTAATGAATGAGATTCTGGTGTCATGATAATGAGATTGTGTGGCAGAGGCGGTTGATATCTGGCTGATTTGATATACTGTAAATTGTGGAACACGAACTGACTTTTTTGGGGTGGTTGAGAATTTGGATAGGAAACGATCTGGTATCTTCATTTATAAATAGGGTGGATCTCTGGAAGAAGTTTGTCCATCTTCTCAAAAATTCTTTGCCCCCAAACTTCTTGTTCTGATAGATAGTGATGTTCTTCTTCTTTGTCCAATGGGGGCAAGGAGAGGAAGAAAGATGGAGATGGTGGAGACGGTTGGCACAACATATCAGTCTTCACGATGATCTTGTTGCAAAACAACAGTTTTTGCGACAAGGTCGTGCTGCCAGGGAAGGTAGGAGGGCTCTTGCTTTGACTTGATTTGCTTGTCTGATCTCCGATTGGGCCAAATCAACTCTTAGCTTGGTGCTATGAGATCTTCTTTCCCGATGACAGATTAGATAGGAATGGGGGCTGTCCTGAGCGGTAGCGGAGGTGGACTTGGTTCAGAGTTCGAAAACTCGGCCGAGTCGGATACGACTCGGCCGAGTCGTATCCGACTCGGCCCCCTCCGGTACGACTCAGAGGCCCGAGTCAACAGAAGATCGCCCGAGTCAATTAAGTTAGTGTTTCTTAATCTAGTATAAACTAGTTTAGTTTAATTTAATGTAGTTTCATTTAATTGAGTTTAATTTAATGTTTTTTAATTTAGTTAATTTTAGTTTTAATTTAATTTAACAGATAATTTTTTTAAATTTCAGTATGGCTCCAAGGCAACGCGATATTGGATGGGAACATGGTACCCCTGTTGGTGGAAGTAGAAAACTTGTGAAGTGTAATTATTGTGGGAAACAAGTCCATGGTGGTATCACTAGATTCAAGCAGCATATAGCACATGTACCGGTCAGGTGGAAGGATGCTTGCGAGTATCAAAAGAGATATCTCAAATAATGAGACGACATCTTTCTGAAGGTAGCAAAGAAAGAGCGGCCATAAAATCTAAAAAAGAGCGACTTATGAGATCTTTAAGTGAGGAAGATTTCTATGATGTGACCGAAGAAGATTCTGATAATGAAATTGAAGAAGTTGGTGGTTTAGAAGGAGTTGAAAGAAGACAACTAAAACAAGCCATGAAAGAAAGTCGTGAAATGGCTTGGAGATCGGCAGAAGGAGTTGATATTGGTGGCAGTAGTTCACAGGCTTCAGGATCAGGGAGTAACCGTGGATTGCGTCGGAGTATGACTATGAGAGAAGCTGAAATTCCAGCTCGTGGTATTGATCCTTACATGTTCCCAACAAAACAGAAATAAATCAAAAGCATGTTCTCAACTGAGAATATGAAAAAGGTTGGGAAATCCGTGGCGAAGTTCTTTCACTACAATGCAATACCATTCAATGCAGCTAATAGTGGTCCTTACTACCAAGCCATGATTAATACTATTGCGGAGGCAGGCCCAGGTGTAAAAGGCCCTACAGGGTACCAGATTGGCAATCTATATTTAGAGGAGGAAATGAAAGAAATTGAAGTATATATTGCTTCAATAAAAACAAAATGGCCGCAGTATGGTTGCACGATCATGCGTGATGGATGGAGTTCTCATACTAGAAAGCATATTGTTAATTTCATGATTTATTGTGATAGAAGCATGATCTACCATACTTCTGTTGATACCACTAATATCTCGAAGACTGCTGAGTATATATTCTCGCTAATGGATAAAGTTGTTGATGAAGTTGGTGAAGAAAATATCGTGCAGGTTGTAACAGATAATGAGGCAAGTTTCAAAGCAGCTGGTCACATGTTGATGGAGAAGAGAAAACATTTGTTTTGGTCTCCCTGTGCAGCACATCGCATTGATTTGATGCTTGAAGATATTGGCTCTTTGAAATCAGTCAAGGAGACATTGGATGATGCTAAGATGATCACATCATTCATTTACAATAGCCTCAAAGTGGTGAATTTAATGAAGCTATATACCAAAGATAGAGATTTGTTGAGACCAGGTATAACACGGTTTGCCACCGAGTTTATTTTTATTGAAAGCCTTATTCGCTATGAGCAAGATTTGAAAAGAATGTGCACGACTACCGAATGGCGTGAATTCAATAAGGAAAGGAGTAGAAGAAGTGTGCGAGATAAGGTTTATTTCTTCAACAAGAAAAGGAGTAGAAGAGAAGTGTGCGATAAGTTTGAATAAACAAGCAAGAGCTATTAATGAGGTAATAATAATTTATTTATTTCATCGATATAATGTTATGCAAATATTAACACTTGTGATGTGTATTCTCACAGATAAAATTATTTGTGGATGGAGTTGGAGAATTTGGAAGCTCACTAACTAGAAGAGCAGTGCAACAATCTCTTCCAGCTGATTGGTGGATTAATTATGGCGAAGCAGCTCCCAATTTGCAGAAAATTGCCATCAAAGTCTTAAGCCAAACATGTTCTTCATCGGGTTGTGAAAGAAATTGGAGCACGTGGTCGCTAATTCATACAAAATTGCGCAACCGGTTGGCAATAAAAAAGTTGCATAAACTAGTATATGTGCATTACAATATGCGGTTACGAGTAAGAAACTTGACATGCAAAAGCGACACTGATGATTATTACAACCCAATTGATCTGAACAATATTTTCAATGATGATGATATTTTGGATGAGTGGATTCGTGAGGGAGAACAGCCGATGTTACCACCAGATGGCTTAGGTTGGTTAGATGAAGGTATTCGTCATACTGACGAAAGTGGCGGTGATGATGGTGATGGCGGTGATGATGATGGCGGTGATGGTGGTGAGGGTGATGGCGGTGGTGATGGTGGTGATGGTGGTAATGTTGAAGAGACTCATGGTGTTGGTGGAAGCCAACGAGATGATGCTTTAATATGGGATTCAGAATATTATGCCACACAAGATACAGATCATGGAGGCCGGGCGGGGATTTCACAACAGCGTAGGCATTTGGATCGGTTGGTCGAATTCAGTTCTAGCGATGATTATTCGAGTGGACATGATAACTACTCACATGGTCATCATAGTCTTGAAGACCATTTACAGGGGTTGGGTTTGACATCTGGCCAATATTCTGGCACTGATTATTCTAGCACTGGTGAATACTCTACTAGCAGCACTGAATATCGAGGTTTTGGGTATTATCACCATGGAGCTGATATTGCACAACCCCTACCGCCATATTACTCTGATAGTGGATCCTCTGGCCAATCATCTCAGCCTACAGGATCTCACCCACAAACATATTATTATCCTTATGGAAACTATATGCCTGGTTTCTATACTTATCGCGGGCCAGATGATAATGATGATTTGGAGTCTCCTCGTAATTTAATGTGGAAATGACTATATTAGCAGGTACTTATGAATTATTTTGTGCAATTTACTATATTATGCATGTATTTTGATATTTTTCTACCGACGACGCTTGTATTTATGCTTTCACGTTATGTTTTGAGTGTTAGGTGATATGTTTTGAATATGTGATGCATTAATTTTGATGTTTACATTTTTTTTATGATTTGTCATGATTTTTTCATAATTTTTTTGGCGTTCTATGTAGCGTTTTGCGCGTATCGTCCGAGTCCGATCCGAGTCGCCGAGACCGATCCGTCTCGGTGCCGGCCGAGTCGGCGGCCGAGACCGAGACTTTGAACCATGACTTGGTTCCCTCGTCGTCTTTCATGTCCGGTCGTCTTCACTCCTGGTTGGATCATGTCGCTCTCATCTTGGGAGACTCCTTTCTTAAGGCGAGGCGCGAGAAGGAAGTATGGAGGTGCCTTGGGATGCCACCGATGAAGCATTCCTTCTTCTGGAGTTCTGACCTATTCCTCAGGATGAAAGGCGAGTGGTGTGATAGCATCACTGTCTTGTATGTCCTGGGGGGTCCATCTGGCTTTCTTGGAGGCGTGTTCTAGTCAGAGAGGAGAAAGTTTTTCATCTGAAGGATCTCCTATTTTTGTGCAGGAATCTCCCCGAGCTCCCGCCAAGATCTGTGGAAGGTGGCATGAACAATAGGGTCGCGTCCATGTGAAGCATTCTCTGACAGGCAGATCTTTGTTTATTTCAGCATCGGGAACTTATTCGTTAGGTTTGGACGGGCAGGAGCGAATTTATCTGTATTTCTTTTCAAAAAGGCAAATACAAACGGATGATCGATCTTGTAATTACTCTTGTTAGATGTAACCAAGTTTTTATTTGAATGGAAGTAATTGGAAATTTATAATAAAAGCATTAATGAAAATGTTTTGGATCTTTCCTAGTTTGTTTTACCATTATTTTTGTCTGGGATTGGAAGTCTCCTCGGAGCATTTGCTTTGACTTTGAGATATTTGGTACTGGCATATGGATGTCTTGGAACGTCATGTGTTGGTTTGGTGTGTAGTTCCCGAGTAGGTGTTAGTCCCATAATGATACCTGTAAATTTATGTACTCTGAATGGGGAAAATTCCAGCTGTGGAGTTGAGCCTCCGAGAGGGGGTAAATTCTACAACGAAGTCAGGTTCGCATTCACTTCTGAGTGGGGGGAAATCTCATCAACGAAGCTGCGAAATCGGGACTTTGAGAGGGGGAAAATTCCTGCATCAGGGTCTGGTTTCCGATGGGGGGAAATCCTACAACGGAGTGTTCTTGAATAGCCGTAGAGGAGACTGTGTTGCCACCTCCGAGTGGGGGAAATCCCACTCGGGATGTATTGACCAAGTATTGGAAGTAATTAGGATGTGCACACAAGCATACAATAAGAGACTAAACAAAATGTTAGATGCAAATGTGGGTGAATTTGGTTGTATGAGCTTACCTTATGGATTCATGATATTAGTACGTCGAGGGAATAATCCAGACAAGAAAACCCTTATAGATATACCTTACATCTCATGGAGCCATTGGCCGAGCAAATATAACCCGAGTAACCCCAGACTGCCAAATTATCAAGCACATTCAAAACTGAAATCATACCTGAAGCTTTTCATTCTCGAGAGAGCATTTGGACTTATGACCATACGGGACTAGTACGTTGAGGGGGTAATCCAAATAAGGAAACTCTCATAAATATACCTTGTGCCGCGTGTAATCAGTCTTGTTGGACCTGCAAAAACTTGGTCTGAATTGAGGGTATCACCCAACAACAGATTGGACGCGTCTGTTCCGAATAGGGGCCACTATCTCGTGTGATGATCCGATACCTCCAACGTGGGAGTAGACTCATCAGCGAAGTTGTTCTTTCTTGTGGGGGATATCTCATCAACAGCGCTGTCTCCCGAGTGGGGGAAATCCCATCATGGAAGGAACCCGGCACAGGGAAACTACCGAGGGTTCATTTGCCCGTGGGTTCAGATGAAGGAAGCCCGTAAGTTAGTGTCTGTGCTCCAAATGGGGGCAATCCCATCAGCGGAATATCAAACGGGGGCTCTAAGAGGGGAAATCCTTGTAGCGGAGTAGGGGCTCCTAATGGAGGCAATCTCACAACGGAGAGTTTCGACTCCTGTAAGACGACCGAGAAAAGCCCGTAGGCAAGTCTGCATTGACACTTCCGAGTGGGAAAAATCTCATCAACGGAGTGTACAGACATGATCTTCCGAGTGGGGGAAATTCACAACGGAGGGATCGCAAAGTCACCTCAGAGTGGGAAAATACCATTAGCGGGGTGCGTGGATGGATTAATATTGTAACCGCCTCCGAGTGGGAGAAATCCCATCAGGAGGGGTTCTCGAGCCCGCCTCCGAGTGGGGAAAATCCCATCAGCGAGGCGTGTGGATGAATGGACGTTGTAACTGCCTCCGATTGGGGGGAAATCCCGTCAGCGGGGGTTCTCGCGACCACTTCCGAGTGGGAGAAATTTCATCAGCAGAGCGTATGGAAGGATGGATGTACTGCAAAGGTTTAGGAGCATAGAATAATATTCAAAAAACGCAATACATAAGATTAGGATGGAAAGGAAGTACGCTCTGTATGTCTGAAATGGGTAGTCAGTCGATCGCCTTGTACTGGGTGATCAGGTTCTACTCCCGAGGATGTTGAGTGTTTGGTTGTCTGGAAATTGCTTCGGGGGTGGGGATATACTCTTTGAGGAAGCTCTATTGGACGAGCTCTTCTAGGTACTTTTGGAGGGCCCAACCGTAGATTATTTGGTGCCCCTTTGCGGTCGTGGTAGGAGCGGTATTCCTCCGACCCGAGAAGTGAGGGATTGTGCTGGATCAATTTCGAACGTCTGATTATGGCTAATCTTTGATGGTGTTGAAGACTTCATTGATCGGGAACTTCAGCAGATGAAGTGTTCCATCGATCTATAGCTTCGGCATGGACTTGGTGGGTGGATGAGGAGCACTTGCTTCTTGTAAACAGATTGCCCTCAGTGGTTGTGATGGCCTTCCCTTTGGATGTCGCATCGTTGACGATTCGCTTTCGTGGAGCCATCATTGATTTGGAATAGGCTTTTTGAGGAAGGTTATGAGGGGAGATCTTGAGTGTAGGGGCTCATATCTCAATGAAAACACCAATTTGTAGGGACTCAGATCTTAACGAAAGCGCCAATTTGTGTTGAAGATTTTCCGATACGATTAATCGAGCGGTCAATTTCGCACCACGAGGAGTTAGAGTTGTCTCGCTTATAGGACTACAATAAAGATTTCCGCACAGAAAGCAAGCAAAGGCAAGAGATTTTCCGTGGAAACTCAAATTGGAAAAAATCACGGGGAGAGAGTAAATTCACTAGTTTGCAAATGTTACAGTGAACTTATAGAGCTATCTTGTGTTTTCAATCTTTCTGGGCTAAATCGGCCTGGATCGTTTTCTTCTAGCCCTCAGGGTATATATACCCTGAAGTCATAACTAATAGTGTGGATCGTGCACATCTCCATAACCGCATGATTTGCAAGTTGTGATTCTCTTGTAATTGCCCAGATCATCGCGCTTGGTTGTTGTGATTAACGTGCAGAAATATCCGCCTCCATATGTAACGGCCTACGTTGGATTAGAGACATTATAGCGTTTAAAATGTGGGAGTGATTTGGCAATGCGATTGACTTCACAAATCGCAGAATCCCGCTGCTAAGTTATATCCAGTACTGGTGGTGGAATGCCTGCGTTGTGGGAATCGAGACTCCCGACCGCAAAGTGCTTTCGCTAAAGTTTTACATCTGGATGAATGACTCAGACCGAAGTGATCTCGGGGAGGCACTCGGGCTTTCTCCTCCAGCCTGGCTGAAGTTGTCTCGGGAAGGTGCTCGGGCTTTTCTCCTCGGGCCTGGCTGAGTGAGGTGGTCTTCTGGAACACTGGGTTTGCCGTGATCCAGATGAAGTAAGACACGTGTCGCGATCTTGATCAAGATCAAAATCTGACCACTACAACATGTTAAGATGAATCTTTTATGAACCATTTTAATATATTACCAATATATTTGTTGTTATGCTAATGTTTAGTTTTCAGTGACTGATATACATTCTTTCAAGCATTTATATGTTCTTGATAAATTCTCAAATAAAAAAGCAGTCAAGTGTGTCATTTTTTAAAGTATACAGTGAACAATAACAACAACAACTCAGCATTAGTTACCTGAGACAATCAATGGGTAACTTAACAACAATCATGTATCTGTGCCGTGTGTTTGATGATAAATGGTCCTGAGTCAATCATAGAGTTAAGACAGTATATGAGCTCAAGAAGCTTAGGTTTGGCGTGAGATTATCTTGGTATAAGCTCACGTGAGATTGTTTGATGACCTAAACAAGAAGAGCTTGAGCGAAGTAGCATTAGACAAGCTCGAGCATAGCTTGATCTTTAGTCCAAGTGTTTTAATTATCCTTAATGATTTACTCATACCCTTTTGAGTCAGATTCTACTTCCCTTGTTATGATAATTGAAAAATGACTTTATGATTTTCACCTTGTTCTGTAAGCTTATATGTATAAATCTAAAGTCTTCTTTTTCCCACAATGTTTTGGAATCATGCTACAACAAAACCTGGTTTATAATGGGGTACCTTGCTACAATACTGGAGGCAAAAACATAATAGTAATTAATAGAAATTGATACTTGTTTAAATTCTTGCAACAACAACAACAACTAAGCCATTTGTCCCAAGTATTTGGGGTAGGGCACATGAACCAAAAGAGAATTACGCCAGATCGGGCACATGGATCAGCTTTCTCAACTCATTCCTATCGAGCAATATGCCTTCACTAAAACCTTTAGCCTCTATATCTTGTCGTATTACCTCCATCCATGTTTTTTTCGGTCTCTCCTGCGCTTTTTTAACTTGCCCAGATTTGATACGCTCTACTTACTGGACTGGCGCACATGTAGGTCTACGTCACACATGTCCAAACCATCATAGGCAGTTTTCTCTCATCTTCTCTTCTATAGAGTCTACGCTTATCTTAGTACGAATATCCTCATTTCTCACCATATCTCTCCTCGTGTTACCACACATTCAATGAAGCATGTAAATCTTTGCTACACTCATATTCTGGGCATGATATCTCATTATAGCCCAACATTCTGTGCCATATAACAAAACTGGCCTAATAGCAGTCCGATAAAACTTTCCCTTCAGCCATAACGGGATATTACCATCACATAAAACTTCTGAGCAATATGCCTTCACTAAAACCTTTAGCCTCTATATCTTGTCGTATTACCTCCATCCATGTTTTCTTCGGTCTCTCCTACGCTTTTGTGCCTTAATTTGATACGCTCGCTGGACTGGCGCATATGTAGGTCTACGTTGCACATGACCAAACCATCGTAAGCGGTTTTCTCTCATCTTCTCTTCTATAGAGGCTACGCTTATCTTAGGGCCTGTTTGTTTCGTTGCAAAACGTCGCAAGTCGTAAGTCGTAAAATGAGAATGGAAAAAGTGAACTGTAGCAGAGAAAATATATTGTGTTTTACGGTGTTTGGTTGATAAAGTGAAGTGTAAATGGAAAAGTATATTGTGTTTTACGGTATTTGGTTGGTAATGTAAAAGTGTAAGTGGAAAAGTTGACCACAAAATTAACTGTAGCAGTGATTTAAATATTATAAATAATATTAAATTAAATCTACTATTGCAAATTAAATTGTATTAATAAATTTGAGATAAAAAATTAATAATCTTAATATTTTATTTATAACAATATTATTAATAAAATATTAGCATAAATAGTAAAATATTACTAAAATATTAACTAAATAAATAATATAAAATTTTAAGAAAATCTAAAGAACATTAATAAAATTTTAAGAATACTAATAAAATATAAATATTAAAAAAATCTTACAAAAATAATAAAATATAGTTATAATATTATAATATTAAAAATACTTGAAAATTATTTTAATATAAATGTTATTATAATATTATTGTAATATTATAATATAAAATTAACAAGTAAAATATAATTATAATTTAATAATAAATTATTATTATAGTATTATTATACTGAATTATTATTACAATATTAACATAATAAAATATTAATATAATAATAAAATATTAATATAATAATAAAATATATTATGATATTAATAAAGTAACTTTTTATATTAAAAAATAAATAATTAAATATATAATAATTTTATATTAAAGTATAATATTGTTATATTAATAAAATATTAAATCTAAATAAAATAATAAAAAATGGAATAAGTATTAATAAAATAATAAAGTATTAAATAAAATATTAAATAAAAATATTAAATTAAAATAGTAAAATATTAAATATTAAAACAATATTAAAAACAATAAAAAAATTAAAGATTAAAAATATAAAATAATTAAATAATTAAATAAGAAATTGAACACTATTTAAAATATTAAATATTTAATAATATTAAATTATATATTGATTACCAAGTAACTGTTTTGAACTGTTAGTGTACTACAAGTGAGAGTTACATGACCACAAAATTAACTGTAGCAACTGCAAGTGGGAAAATATGTGTGAAAGTGAGATTTACATGACCACAAATTTAACTGTAGCAACTGCAAGTGGGAAAAGAAGAGTTGCATTTTGCAACTTGTTTTTCAGCGAAACAAACAACGGAAGATGGAAAAGAAGTTTTACGAGTTGCGTTTTGCGACGTTTTGCGGCGAAATAAACACGCCGTTAGTACGAATTTCTTCATTTCTCACCTTATCTCTCCTTGTGTTACCACACATCTAATGAAGCATGTACATCTTTGCTACACTCATCTTCTGGGCATGATATCTCATTATAGCCCAACATTCTGTACCATATAACAAAACTGTCCTAATAGTAGTCCGATAAAACTTTTCCTTCAGCCATAACGGAATATTACCGTCACATAAAACTCCTGTTGCGCTTCTCCATTTCAACCAGCTGGCTTGGATATTATGGTTGACATTACTATTGATCTCCCTATCCTTTTGGATAATAGAACTCAAGTACTGAAAATGACTGCTCATTGGTATTTCTTGACCATTTAATGTCACAATACTATAATATCGGATTCTCTGTTTACTGAATTTATACTCCATATATCTGTTTTGGTCCTACTTAATCTAAAACCTCGAGATTCTAGAGTTTGCCTCCATAGCTCCAATTTTGCATTTACCCTAGCTCTCGTTTCATCGACTAGGACAATATCATCAGCAAATAACATACACCACGGTATCTCATCCTGGATAGCTCTAGTAAGCTCATCCATTACTATGGCAAATAAGAATGGACTCAATGCAGATCCTTGATGCAATCTAATTGTGATCGAAAAATCACTTGTTATGCCTCCACAAGTTCTGACATTTATCACTACTCCATCGTGCATATCCCTGATTATGTCAATATATTTGATGGGGGCTCTCTTTTTCATCAATATCCACCATAATACCTCTCTTGGCACCTTATCATAAGCTTTTTCTAAATCTATAAAGACCATATGCAAATTTCTCTTCCTTTCTCGAAATCGCTTTATAAGTTGACGAAGCAAATGAATAGCCTCTGTCATCGATCGCCTCGGCATGAACCCAGACTGGTTCTCTGATATTTTAACATTCTGCCTTAATCTGCGTTCAATTACCCTTTCCCAAAGCTTCAGGTGTGACACATGAGTTTTATTCCACGATAGTTTGAACAACTCTGGACATCACCCTTGTTCTTATAGAGAGATACTAGGGTACTCTTCCTCCACTCATTTGGCATCTTTTTAGTTAGCCAGATCTTGTTAAAGAAGTTTGTCAGTCATCTTACGCTCACCTCTCCTAAGCATCTCCATAGTCCATACCTCAATAGGAATTTCATCCGGGCCAACAACTTTCCTTGAGTTCATCCTCTTTAAGGCATCTTTAACTTCAGATTTGCTAATTCTGCGTATATAATTACGGTTCATATCTTAGCACTGAATGGTAAGGTCATCCAAATCTTGAGTAGAACTACCATTGAGCAATTTGTCAAAATACTCTCTCCATCTTTCTTTGATTTCTTCATCTCGAACTAAAATCTTCTGATCCTCATCTTTGACACACCTCACAGTACATAAGTCTTTAGTCTTTCTCTCCCTTATTCGAGTAATTCTATATGTATCCTTTTCAACCTCTTTGGTGTCCAACTTCTCATACACTTTTTTTTTTATACTTTTGCTCTTGCATTCTGAACAACTTTCTTAGCCTCCTCCTTGGCTAGCTTATACCTCTCAAAACTAACTCCATCACAATTTTTCTTCAAATCTCTATAAGAGTTTTGTTTGATCTTAATGGCAGCTTTTACCTCTTCATTCCTTCATGATGTATCCTTACATGGTGGAGCACCATCCCGTGACTCACCAAGTACATTTTTAGCTACTCTTTTAATGCATCTAGTAATTTTGTTCCATGTTGTATTGGAATCATCTTGGGCTTTCCAATTTGCTTCATGTACTACTCGATCTATAAAAACTTATTGGTTACCTTCTTTTAGCCGCCACCACTTATTCTTAGGATCTAACTTACATTTAATCTTTCTAAATCTTCTTCTAATCCAGATATCTAAAATTAAGAGTTTATGTTGGGTTACTACACTCTCATCCGGTACTACCTTACAATCCATACAACCATGGTTCAAAGTCTCGGTGTCGGTCGCCGACTCGGTCGGCACCGAGACGGATCGGTCTCGGCGACTCGGATCAGACTTGGATGATACGCGTAAAATGCTACATAGAACACCAAAAAAATTATGAAAAAATCATGACAAATCGTAAAAAAATGTAGACATCAAAATTCATGTATCACATATTCAAAACATATCACCTAGCACTCAAAACATAACGTGAAAGTATAAATACAAGTATCGTCGGTAGAAAGATATCAAAATACATGCATAATATAGTAAATTACACAAAATAATTCATAAGTACCTACTAATATAGTCATTTCCACACTGAATTACGAGGAGGCACAAAATCATCATTATCATCATCCTCGCGATAAGTATAGAAACCATGTATATAGTTTCCATAAGGATAATAATATGTTTGTGGGTGAGATCCTGTAAGCTAAGAGATTGGCTGGAGGATCCAGCATCAGAGCAATATGGCGGTAGGGGTTGTGCAATATCAGCTCCATGGTGATAATACCCAAAACCTCGATTTTCAGTGCTGCTAAAAGAATATTCACCAGTGCTAGAATAATCAGTGCTAGAATATTGGTCAGATGTCAAACCCAACCCCTGTAAATGCCTTCAAGACTATGATGACCATGTGAGTAGTTATCATGTCCACTCGAATAATCATCGCTAGAACTGAAATCAACCAACCGATCCAAATGCCTACGCTGTTGCGAAATCTCCGCCCGGGCTCTATGATCTATATCTTGTGTGACATAATATTCTAAATTTCACGTCATAGCACCACCCATGGTTCACAGTCGCGGTCTCGATCGCCGACTCGGTGGGCACTGAGACGGATCGGTCTCGGCGACTCGGATTGGTCTCGGGCGATACGCGCAAAACGCTACATAGAAAGCTCAAAAAATTCTGAAAAAATCACGACAAATCTTTAAAAATATAGACATCCACATTCATGTATCACATATCCTAAACATATCACTTAGCACACTAAACATAAAGCGAAAGCATAAATACACGTGTCGTCGGTAGAAGCATATCAAAATACATGCACAATATAGTAAATTACACAAATTACATTTATAAATACATGCTAATGTAGTTATTTTCACATTGAATTATGATGAGACACAAAATCATCATCATAATCATCTCTGCGGTAAGTAGACAAACCGATACTAGTGCTCGTAGATATCTCAAGTTGTGGTCTGTAGTTATGGACATATGTCACACCATAATGTTGGCCTAATGTCAAACTCAACATTTGCATATGATCTTCAAGGCTATAAGTTCATCCATCAGTACTATTGCTGCCCTCATTATTGTCATCATCACCACCATCGCCATCACTATCATCACTATCATCACCATCTTCACCATTATCACTACTATAACTGGATAAAACCCTCACATTTTCACCACCACCACCACCATCTACTTCTCTTATACCTCGGAGGGGGAGAGATCGGAAATAGGGAGAGAGAGGGAGGGGGAAGGGAAATAGACAGAGAGAGATAGGAGATGGAAAAGGAGAGAACAAGATAAGGAGAGAAAGAGAGCGGGTGGGAGAGGGAGAGGGAGGGAGAGGGAAAGAGACAGAGACAGAGAGGGAGAAACATCATCTGGGGCTGGGGAGGAGCGGCCGGCGGCGATCAGGCAGCTGCGGAGTCCAGATCTGAGCGGCGACGATCAGGCAGCGGCGACGATCTCTAGATCCGAGCGAAAAAGGTAAGTTTTTTTTTCTTCATTTTTTTACCCGTTCGTCACGGGTGAATATACGTTTCGAGCCGACTCGGCCGAGAATCAGAGTTGACTCGGTCGACTCGACCGAGTCACGATCGATTCGGCAGTGAATCAGCCTAGTCGACCGAGTCAACTCTGATTCTCGGCCAAGTTGGTCTCCTCTGAGTTGAGTCGACCGACTCGTGACTCGGACTCGTCTCGGAGCTGGCGGAGATGGATACGACTCGGCCAACTCGTCTCCGACTCAGCCGAGTCTTTGAACCATGGCACCACCTTGTTGGCTTCCACCAGCATCATGAGTCTCTTCATCATTATCGCCATCACCTCTATAACCGTCGTCATCATCATCACCACCATCACCGTCATTACCGCCATCACCATCATCGTCGCCATCACCATCATCGTCGCCATCACCGCCATCACCGCCACTTTCGTCACTACAACGAATACCTTCATCCAACCAACCTAAGTCATCTGGTGGTAACATCGGTTGTGCTTCCTCACGAATCCACTCATCCAAAATAACATCATCATTGAAAATATTGTTCTGATCAATTGGGTTGTAATAATCATCAATGTCGCTTTTGCATGTCAAGTTTCTTACTCGCAATCGTATATTGTAATGCACAAATACTAGTTTATGCAACTTGTTCATTGCCAACCGGTTGCGCAATTTTGTATGAATCAGCGACCACGTGCTCCAATTTCTTTCACAACCTGATGAAGAACATGTTTGGCTTAAAACTTTGATGGCAATTTTCTATAGATTGGGAGCTTCTTCGCCATAATTAATCCACTAATCAGCTGGAAGAGATTGTTGCATTGCTCTTCTAATCAGTGAGCTTCCAAATTCTCCAACTCCATACACAAATAATTTTATCTATGAGAATACACATCATAAGTGTTAATATTTGCATAACATTATATCGATGAAATAAATAAATTATTATTACCTCATTAATAGCTCTTGTTTGTTTATTCAAATCCGGCTCCAATCTTTTAATGACCTCCTTTAATCCATTTCTCTCTTCTAGATGTATAGAAAAGTTTTTTGAATATTAGAGTGCTGGATTTAATAAATATGTTATAGTAATGTAAGCACATGCAGTGTTCTAAATATCCTCGATATAACCCCGATATTGCGTTTATGGCACCTAGCTGCAATGATTTGGCACATCCAAACTGATATAGCGTTTTCATCCAAAATTGTCGATAAATAGGCATGGACCCGATATATCGGCCGCAATTTCGACGATTTTGGACCCGATATAGCGTTTTACACCCAATTTCTAGGTTAGATACTTGGGTAATTCGAGTGATGTGGCAATGTGACATTTTGAAGATTCTACACTTGGATAGTGATTATGGATTCATAGACTTAATGCAAGTTATCGAGTTAAGTATATCTTAAACATATAAATATGATGTTTTATGTAGATTTATATAATTTATGCATATATTGTCTTATTGTGATGCGATTTAAGACAAGAAGATATGTATATTACAGTCCAATTTTGACATCCGATTTTTGAAAATATCCCCGATATATCCCCGTCTTCGATAAATTTTTCCGACCGATGTAGCTGTTGTGGCCGTCATTTAGAACATTGAGCACATGATTGTTATGATATGACAGTTTCAATTTCTAGTTAACAAATATGATTTCTAGGCAAATGAATTAACAACAGCATGCAAGTGTTTATGCAATTGTCTCTCCCATCTTCTATCAATGATATCCCAGTACTTCTTCCAGTTCTTATTTGATGCATTTACAGCCAATTTTGCTCTATCCATAACTTCATATATAATAGATAATGTAGGTTTCTTGTCCTGGTCCACTATCTTCAAGAGTCTAACAAGAGGATCAATAATGTTATGGACCTCTCTTGCCTTCTTCCAAAATCGGTCAATTAGAATGATATTAGAAACCTTATCTCGCACACTTCTACTCCTTTCCTTGTTGAATTCACGCCATTCGGTAGTCATACACATTCTTTTCAAATCTTGCTCATAGCGAATAAAGCTTTCAATAGAAATAAACTCGGTGGCAAATCGTGTTATACTTGGTCTCAACAAATTTCTATCTCTGGTAAATAGCTTCATTAAATTCACCACTTTGAGGCTATTATAAATAAATAATGTGATCATCTTAGCATCATCAATGTCTCCTTGACTGATTTCATAAAGTCAATATCTTCAAGCATCAAATCAATGCAATGTGCTGCACAGGGAGACCAAAATAAATGTTTTCTCTTCTCTATCAACATGTGACCAGCTGCTTTGAAACTTGCCTCATTATCTGTTACAATCTGCACGATAATATCTTCACCAACTTTATCTATTAGTGAGAATATATAATCAACAGTTTTCGAGATATTAGTAGTATCAAGAGAAGTATGGTAGACCATGCTTTTATCACAATAAATCATGAAATTAACAATAGGCTTTCTATTCTGGAAACTCCAGCCATCACACATGATCGTGTAATCATACTGCGGTCATTATATTTTTATTGAAGCAATATGTACTTCAATTTCTTTCATTTCCTCCTCTAAATATAGATTGCCAATCTGGTACCCTGTAGGACCTTTTACACCTAGGTCTGCCTCCGCAATAGTATTAATCATGGCTTGGTAGTGAGGACCACTATCAGCTGCATTGAATGGTATTGCATTGTAGGGCCTGTTTGGTTAAGAGTGGAAGTGAGGAAGTACGGAAGTGAGGAAGTGGTAATAGTTCCCTTTGGAACTTGGGAATTGGTTAGTAAGTTTTCCGGTGTTTGGATGTTGTTGAGAAGTGTGATTTAGAAAATTTTATGTCTTTTCCGGTGTTTGGATGGCAATGGAAAGTGGAAGTGGGAAAGTTGACCGCAAAATAATATTAAAATAAAAATAATTAAGAAAAATGAAAAATGGACTGTAATTAGAATGCAAGTGAGATTTACATAACTAAAAAATTAACTGTTTCATACTACAACTTATTACAAATGAGATTTACATGACCACAAAATTAACTGTAGCACTCTAGAAGTGAGGAAATGGTTGTGTAAAAGAGAGAAGAAAAAGGAAAAGGGATTTTCTTATTTTCCTTTTCCGGTGTTTGGATAGATAGGGAAGTGAGCAATTATACTTCCCCATTTCCTTACTTCCGCCCACTTCCTTGCAACCAAACACGCTCGTAGTGAAAGAATTTCCGTCATGAATTTTTCAGCCTTTTTAATATTCTCAGTTGAGAACATGCTTTTGATTGATTTCTTTTTTGTTGGGAACATGTAAGGATCAATACAACGAGCTGAAATTTCAGCTTCTCTCATGGTCATACTCCGACGCAATTCACGGTTAATCCCTGATCCTGAAGGCTGCTAACTACTGCCACCAATATCAACTCCTTCTGCCGATCTCCAAGCCATTTCACGACTTTCTTTCATAGCTTGTTTTAGTTGTCTTCTTTCAACTCCTTCTAAATCACCAATTTCTTCAATTTTATTATCAGAATCTTCATCGGTCACATCATTAAAATCTTCCTCACTTAAAGATTTCATAAGTCGCTCTTTCTTGAATTTTATGGCCGCTCTTTCTTCGCTACCTTCAGAAAGATGTCTCATTATTTAAGATACCTCTGATACTCGCAAGCATCCTTCCACCTGACCTGGTACATGTGGTATATGTTGTTTCGATCTAGAGATACCACTATGGACTTGTTTCCTACAATAATTACACTTCACAAGTTTTCTACTTCCACCAATAGGGGTACCATGTTCGCATCCAATATCGCGTTGCTTTGGAGTCATACTGAAATTTAAAAAATTATCTGTTAAATTAAATTAAAACTAAAATTAACTAAATTAAAACAAAATTAAATTAAACTCAATTAAATTAAACTAAATTAAATTAAAGTAAACTAGTTCATACTAGATTAAGCTAAACTAAATTACCTAACTTCAAAAAAATTATTAAATTACCTAACTTAATTATAATTGCAAAATTTTACTAAATTAGACTAACCTAAATTAAATTTAACTAAACTAAACTAATTTAAATTAAATTAAACTCAATTAAATTAAACTAAATTAAATTAAAGTAAACTGGTTTATACTAGATTAAGCTTAACTAACTTAATTACCAAACTTCAATAAAATTATTAAATTACCTAACTTAATCATAATTACAAAAATTTATTAAATTAAATTAACCGAAATTAAGTTTAACTTAACTAAACTAATTTAAATTACATTAAACTCAAATAATTAAAATCAGAGAGGGGAACAGAGGGAGAGAGAGGGATTGAGAGGTAGAGAGAGGAACAGAGGGGAGAGAGAAACAGAGGGAGAGAGGGACTGAGGGATAGAGAGGAACAGAGGGGGGGAGAGGAACAAAGGGGATAGAGGGAGAGAGGGATTGAGGAAAGATGCAGAGGGAGAGAGACAGATCGACAGAGAGGGAGAGAGATCGACCGAGAGAGAGAGGAGACAGAGAGGGACAGAGAGAGACAGAGGGAGAGATCGACGGAGACAGAGTGGGAGAGAGAGAGAGACAGAGACAGAGAGGGGGACAGAGAGATCGACGGTGAAAGCGACACAGAGGAAGAGCGAGGGAGAGATTGACCCACATAGAGATGCAGAGGGAGAGAGGGAGAGAGATCGACGGAGAGAGAGAGAGGTACCTGCGAGGGGGAGAGTCGACGGCGACGGGCGTGGGTTTTTCCTTTCTGATTCAGAACGCAGAGAGGGGGCAGCGTGAGAGAGAGATCTCTCTCCCCCTTTATGTTCGCGAATCACGGGTGCCGAGTTGACTCGGGTCGGTTCCGACTCGAAGCCGACTCGGTTAACTCGGCACCCGCCCTTTGACTCGGGCGTCTGAGTCGTCTCCTTGGTGGTCGAGTCATCTTCGACTCGGCTGAGTCCTTGATTACTGCATACAACAACCTCTATCTACTTTCCTAGTTAAAAAAAAATCTATTTGGCTCGCACTTGATCCACTTTTAAAAGTGATCAAGTGAGACTCTCTCTTCCTAAACCAAATATTCGCTAAGATTAAATCATAAGACAAAGGAAAATCTAAAATCGAGTTACCTGGTTCATTTCTTTCCCCTAAACTAAATCCTCCATGTACACTATCAAACCCATAACGATTAGTTTCTACATGCCCATTGAGGTCATCGCCTATGAAAAGCTTTTCTCTAATGGGTATGCCTTGCACCATCTCATCTAAATCCTCCCAAAAGTGACGCTTACTAGATTCATCAAGTCCTACTTGTGGTGCATAGACACTAATAACATAAAAATCTCCCTACCTAAAATAAGTTTAACTAGTAAAATTCTATCACCCTTTCTCCTAACCTCCACTACATTCTCAAGTAATTGTTTATCTATGATCACACCTACCCTATTACGATTTCTATCTCTACCAGTATACCAAAGTTTATAACCCAAGGCTCTATAATTCTAATTTTTTCACCTACCCACTTAGTTTTCTGCGCACACAAAATGCTAACATTTCGTCTAACCATAGCCTCAACTCTAACTCTGCTAATCTACCTGTAAGAGAACCTATGTTCAATGATGCTAACCTAATCTTATATTCATGAGCTAACTTCTTTACTCTCAGTTGCTCATAAAAGTGTGAGAACCATTGCTCATTTAACACCACATCCGGGCGCCGATGTGGCTGATCTACCTGTAATTTCTTTTAATTTCTTGTAATTTTGCTTCTCAATTTTTTTGTAAGTTTTCCCGAATCAATTTTTAATGGAAAACAGTGGCGCGTCGTTTTGGACGATAACCTAGCAACCCTTGCCAACTTTTCACTACACCCGGGCTCCGATGCAGCGCGTCGCTCAGTAGGGAACGCCCTAACGAAATTTAGTTCTTGGTTCATGTTCATAGTATGTGACAATATTTTACGTTGGTTGTCACCGACCTACCACAACCTCCTCTTTTATCCTGACTTGGGACAGACAGTGAGCGTTGCACTGGCGGAGTTTAATTTCTTAGCACATAGGAAATTCTGAGTTTGTACCTTTGGTATCAGTAGAAATTGATTTGGATTTATATTACTTAAGGTTATCTCCTACAAGATATTTCTATTTAAATGTGTATAGTGAAACATTGCTAATCAAATATGCAATAATAAGTTTTATTGTTTTGTTGAAGATTAGTTCAATGGTCTTTAAGACTGACTAATGTTCATTTCTCATATACTGTTAGGTTTTCTAGCATTATTTATAAATATCGCCCCTTATACACCTCCTTTTCTCTATAAATAGAGTCTTCATGCAATGTCCTTTCTGAAAACTATATGAAAAGAGAAGGACAATTAACATGAGTAACCTTGGTTAAGAGCGATATTTACAAATTATTTTACATGATTGAAGAAAACAACTTAAAATTATATAAAATAACAGTGAAGCATAATAACCACCTCCTAGTTACGTAAGATTAGTGTGAGACACTTTAAAAACAATAAAGATATATCCATGATGTTTTTGATGATTGTTGAATTAATCAATAGAATAAATCAACAAGAAACAACGGACAAAAAGCAAAAAAGAAATACAACAACTAAGTCATTTGTCTCAAGTATTTGGGGTAGGCTACATGAACCAAAAGAGAATTACGTCGAATCGGGCACATGATCAGCTTTCTTCACTCATTCTTATCGAGCAATATGCCTTCATTAAAACCTTTAGCCTCTATATCTTGTCGTAGCACCTCCATCTATGTTTTCTTCGGTGTCCCCTGCGCTCTTTTAATTTGCCCTAATTTGATACGCTCTACTAGCCAGACTGGCGCATCTGTAGGTCTATATCGCACATGACCAAACCATCATTGACGGTTTTCTCTCATCTTCTCTTCATAGGGGCTACGTCTATCTTAACACGAATATCCTCATTTCTCACCTTATCTCTTCTCGTATTATCACACATCCAACGAAGCATGCGCATCTCTGCTACACTTATCTTCTGGGTATGATATCTCTTTATAGCCCAACATTCTATACCATATAACAAAGCTAGCCTAATAGCAGTCCGATAAAACTTTTCTTTTAGCCATAACGGAATCTTACGGTCGCATAAAACTCCTATTGCGCTCCTCCATATCAACCAGCCGGCTTGAATCTTAAGGTTGACATCACTATTGATCTTCCCATCCTTTTGGGTAATAGAACTCAAGTACTTAAAATGACTGCTCATCGGTATTCCTTATCCGTCTAGTGTCATAATACTATAATCTCGGATTCTCTCTTTACTGAATTTGCACTCCATATACTTTGTTTTGAGCCTACTTAATTTAAAACCTCGAGATTCTAGAGTTTGCCTCCATACTCCAATTTGGCATTTACCCCAGCTCTCATTTCATCGACAAGGATAATATCATCAACAAATAGCATACACCACGGTTTCTCATCCTGAATAGCTCTAGTAAGCTCATCCATTACTATGACAAATAAGTGAACTCAATGCATATCCTTAATGCAATCCAATTGTGATAGAAAAATCACTTGTTATGCCTCCACAAGTTCTGACATTTGCTACTACTTCATCGTACATGTCCTTAATTATGTCAATATATTTGATGGGAACTCCATTTTTCATCAATGTCCACCATAATGCATCTCTTGGTACCTTATCATAAGCTTTTTCTAAATCAATAAAGACCATATGCAAATTTCTCCTCTCTCAAAATCGCTTTATAAGTTGACGAAGCAAATGAATAGCCTCTGTCGTTGATCGCCCCGACATGAACCCAAACTGGTTCTCTGATATTTTAATATTCTGCCTTTACCTGTGTTCAATTACTCTTTCCCAAAGCTTCATGGTGTGACACATGAGTTTTATTTCACGATTGTTTGAACAACTATGGATATCACCCTTGTTCTTATACAAAGGTATTAGGGTACTCTTCCTCCACTCATTTGGCATCTTTTTAGTTAGCCAGATCTTGTTAAAGAGGTTTATCAGTCATCTCCCGCCATCTCTCCTAAGCATCTCCTTACCTCAATAGGAATTCCATCCGGGCCAACAACTTTTCTTGACTTCATCCTCTTCAAGGACTTTTAACTTCTAATTCGCTAATTCTGCACATAATTACGGTTCATATTCTGGCACTGAATGGTAAGGTCACCCAAATCTTGAGTAGAACTACCATTGAACAATCTGTCAAAATACTTTCTCCATCTTTCTTTGGTTTCTTATCTCGAACTATAATCTTCTGATCCTCATCTTTGACACACCTCATTGTACATAAATCTCTAGTCTTTCTCTCTCTTATTCAAGCAATTTTATATATATCCTTCTCAACCTCTTTGGTGTCCAACTTCTTATACACTTCTTTGTAAACTTTAGCTCATATATTTTGAACAGCTTTCTTAGCCTCCTTCTTGGCTGGCTTATACCTCTCAAAACTCACTCTATCACAATTTTTCTTCAATCTCTTTAAGAGTCTCGTTTGATCTTAATGGCAGCTTTTTCCTCCTCCTTCCACCATGATGTGTCCTTACATGGGGAGCACCACCCCGTGACTCACCAAGTACATTTTTAGCTACTTTTTTAATGCAGCTAGCAAACCAAAAAAGAAATGTTGACTATATTTTTCTAGTCTTACAATTACAGAAAAACAGGAAGCCTCCCTCTTCTATTAAAATAGCGTCAAGCACATGAATCTATTTTCTTCGTCAGCTTTGGTAGAGACCCCTCAGTTGAAGTGACAAAAACCATATTCTCTTTTACTGCCTCAATTAGTAGAACATGAAGTTATCAATTGGTCCCATTGTAATTCAGCTCATTACTTCACCTAATACTTTGGCTTATAGTTCCATTAATGGAGAACTACTCTGGTCATCAAAATCGGGTCTTAAAGACTTTTATGTTGAACCAGGTGATTTCATCAAGCCATTCTTAGGCAAAAGCCCATAAAAATGTAACATAACAGTTGTTCTCTGATTTATGGAGATGAGAAATAAAGAGGAAACCGTTATATTAACTGGTGGCATGTTTGGCATTCCATTCACAGTAGAAATCCAAATCAGAATTTGTACTTCACCAAAATTTATGTGGAAGTTACTTTGACATAGCTGGATAATGCATGAGAAGTACCTAAGAATAGATGGCAGCCTTTGAGGTGTAGAGAGTCAAGAAAATATGGTAGCCTTTGTGGTGAAGAAAAAAGATAGCTTCTCGGTAGGATTGTAGAGTCAAGAAAAGATGGTAGCTTTGAGGTGTTCAAAAGTCATCGTCTCGATTTTTAACCTTTTCTGATCAATTTGATGTTGGCTATGGAGTGCAGGCCTAGTTGAGAAGTTTTCACATATATTGATCAAATATACATCATGCCTGCCAAATAAAGTCAATCCTTTAAGTCGCTATTAGAGGCACGGCAGAGGTAACTTTTGGCAAGAGAGAGGTAAAATAGATGAGAGAGGGAAATGACCCATTAGAGAAAGAAATAACATTGTGGCTAAAGAACAATGTGACTGAAGGAAATGACTGGTTCTTTTTCAGGTATTGATTATGAAGTAGTGACTTGAACTGCCATGACGCAGGAATATTGCAGAAGAATTTTAAAATAATCATTTTGTGACTACTATGGAACCATCTCATGAGCCAGTACATATGAGAAAGAGAAAGTAGGAGCATATTTTTAGATAGGAGAACTTAGATGGGGATGTATAAAATAAATTTAAAAGAAAGAACTTCACGTGATTTTGGTTTCTTTGAGAATGCATGTGAAATTGTGAAGCGCTTCAGAGGTACATGGTTGGTTCAAAACTCACAGTTGGTTAATGCGAATAGTATCAAGCATGTATAGTGAAGTATTAGGGGGATGTCAATAATGTAGGTCAGTGAATAGATCATCATTTTGGATTAAAGCTTATCAGCGTATTTGTGTTACGTCCTGCCAATTTAGGTAATTCTTAACTTAGCATACAAGAAGTTCTGAGATTGTACCTTCCTTATCGACTGAAGTTCATGAATACATCGGTTAAGATGTATCTTCCACAAAACATTTTTAGTTTAATATGTCACTAATATGATTTGTTTTCATGCTGATGTTTAGTTTTCAGTGGCAAATGTACCTTCATGCATTTAGATTTTCAGCGTCTATATTCTTCAATGCAAACACTTATTAACTAAACAGACTAGTCAAAAAATATGCAAAAGAACAAAATACTAAAGATGATATGGATTAGGGAAGACATTAATTTAACTTATTATCTATCCAGACTAATGCAGTGAACAACAATAGAAACAACTCATGTTTAGTTACTTAAGATAATCAATGAAGCACTTAACAACAATCTATAAAACTCTGTCATGTGTTTGATGATGGTCCTGAATCGCTGAGGAAGCTCGAGGCTCAGCTTGTGATTGTTTTGGTAAAATTGTGTGCAGCTTGTTCGAGAATCTAGCAAAGTAGCATCAGACAAGCTTTAAAATAGCTAGCGTTGGCTTGGATATAAATCTAAAGCTCAAGCATTTTAATTTGTCCCTAACTCTTCTCCGTACTATTTGCATGGAGTTGGGATCAGATTCGAGTTACCTGACTATGTTAACAGAAGAAATGCCTTTTAATGATTTTCACCTCATTTCGTAAGATTATGAATAAATCTGAAGCTTTTTTCTCGCACAATTTTTAGAATCATGCTACAACAAAATCTGCTTCTTTATAGTATCTATACATATTCTACAATACTAGAATGTAAAACACAGCAATACATTGGTAGAAGTTTGTACTAATTTAAATTCTTAGCATCTGGAATGTCCGAGTGTATACCTTCTGTGTCAGTGGAATTTGGTTTGGCTGTAGTCATTAAGGACCTAAGGTGAAAGATTGTTAATCAAATATGTGTGGTGAAACATTGTTAAGCAAATAAGTTGGTGAATCTGTAACAAGATTTATTGCTATGCTGAAATTTAGTTCAGTGGTCTTTAAACTGAGTAATATTCATTCTTTCATATATTGTTAGGTTTTCCAGCATTGCTTATAAATACTTCCCCTTTTACACCTCCTTTCCTAGATAAATAGAACAGTTCATCTAATTGCCTTCTAATATTATACGAAAAGAAAACAACAGGCATATGATTATGAAGACCTCATTTGAAGACGTATAATATGTGGAGACGTGGTTGGATAATGCATGAGTTCCTACGAATAGATCAAGGGAGTGAAGAAAAAGATAGTTTTGGGGTAGATCACAAAGAGTGAAGAAAAGAAGATAGTTTAGAGGTATTAAAAAGTCACAGTCCGACTCTCCATCTCTTTACATTAATACAGAGCCAAGAGTGCAAAGCTAATTAAGAAATTTCAACGAAATTTCAACGTATTGACCAACTACGTGTCTGCCGACATGAAGCCAGCCCTTTAAATCAGTGCCAAATTCATGTGTAACTTCTGGCAAGCATGGAGTTTAAAGAGATGAGAAAAAGGGCAGTAGTGACTAGAAAAGATTGTTGGATGAAGAACAATGTGATGGAAGGAAATGATTGGATCTTTTCCGGGTGGTTAGAGGTAAGGTAATCATTCACACCAGACTTCAGCAAACAAGCCAATCAGTTATACATATTTTATTCTGGTGCGCTGCGCATTTGCCTCATGAAATACATCAATTAACTGAGGCGAAACCTTTTAAAATCAAATTAATATGTTAGATTATAGATCTTTGTTTTCCTTCAGAAATCAACTTTTCTGGTACCTACATATAGGACCCCTTGAATAAAACCTATAAATGCTTCTCCTTTTCCTTAGGTAAAAGTAAAATTAAAACAAGAGATCGTTTGTGTCTGCTTTGAGTGTTTATTTGTTCTCACATTAGCATGGATGTTTGTGCCTCACTTGGGTACAAGGCACAATAGGATATCATTATATCAGTTCTCGAACTGCTAACCCATCAGAGCATGAACTAGTCTCAATCAACCGGACATTTACGAGCTCAGTGTTTATGTTTACTCATCTGCTTCTGTTGCCTGCAGGTTAGATTGGATCCTTCGAGGCCATTGAGCAAACGAAAGCATTGGGTTGTTGCTGAGATCCTTCGAAAGGCTAGAATCTACACCCCACCAGTAGCCGCAGCTCCCACTATTAGCGAGGCTACACCTCCATCCTCTTGAGGCTTCCTCCGATGTTTGCTGAAGCACCGGCAACATCTTGAAAACGGTTCTTTCAACGTCAGTATATAATTGTAACCCCTTGGGGTGGTTTCAAGAACAAAATTTTGTTAGTCAGAAATGTTGGATCGTCATTTTGTATGTTAAGACTGACTTTGCGACATAATGACTCGTGTTTGATGAATTCTCGAGTAAACTGTATGAAGCTTCTCATAGCTATGAATTGGTGGTAATTTTTTTGTGTTATTTAGCGGCTCTTTTTGGATAGTTTGCCCTGTTCTAATGCTAGAGATTCAGCAGATTTAGAAGGAACTTTTGTGTACAAAATGGAAAATGTGCAAACCATTTTGTATGTGATGCAGTAGCATTGTTGAAACATATTCAGAAAAATGTGTATATTGTTCTATGATTGTTACAAGGTACGCAAAAACCCTAGCTCTAAATCCTACTACCACCCAAGTTCTTCCTCAGTCCCCTCTCCCTCGTCGTTCTCCTGATCTCCTCCAACCCATCCCAATTCTCACAATCTGCATAAAATCATGGACATCTATGCATAATTAGTCGATTTTGCTGGTTCCAAATTGATGAGCTCGCGAGCTAAGCCCACCACCATCTCAAGACTTGCCATGAACTCTGCAAGCTGAAATCAACGAGCTCCAGGTTCTAATGCTTGGCTTCATGGGCATTCTCCTCACAACCTCGCCAGCCTCCTCGATCCTTCCTTCCCCCTGATCAAGAGATGTCAAGGCGACACGGGCATCGACAACTGCAAGCATCGTCACAGAGATCGGCTCAGCGCCGTCCCTCTTCAACCTACGAAACAATTCGAAGGTTCTGATGCCGTCTCCATTTTTGGAAGCGGCTGCTAGCATTGAACTCCCAAGTTGATGGAGACTGATGCACTATTGTGAACAATGATGTGTTCAAGTGCAATCGACCACAATCAACTTCAATCTCACTTGCACTCCAAGAGTCCCGTAAACAGCAAATAGACTCATTTGCGCCAAACAAACAAAAAAGAAAGAGATGAATCAACAAAAGAAAGAGAGCAAATCCTCCACTAAAATCCATTCTCAATTCTCCAAACCTCAAGGATACATAAACAGCAGATCAAACTTGACACATGAGTTTCAAACCCCTAACATTCTCCAATCCAGCTTTGCGTTTTTGTTTAAACGATCTACAGGAACGACTGACTGCATGAAGCTGAAACCGCAATTTAGTGCTACAATGACAGCACCTCGCTGAACATAAATTCTCAGACATCAGCTAAACCTGATGAGATACTTATAATGTAATCGCGATTTTCTATGGTATGCTACCTGTTCTAGCTGCATTGATGGGACTAACACCCCTCCCACCTCCGTAGTGAGTCATGCCCTCGCCTGCAGACACCCCAGCCCCAGCGACTTGAACCTGGGGCCTTCCGTAACCATCAGAATAGCCTGCCGGGCTCACCGCGGCTGCTCCACTGCTCGCTTGCACGTGATGCCTTGCATAACCATCAGCGACGCCGGTTCCATTGCCTTTTGGTGCACCACCATGCACTTGAGGCAGAGGCTGCACGTAGACGTGAGTAGTGTATCCTGAATTTCCATAACCAAACCCAGCATTTGGATAGCCAGCTCCTTGACCATGGCCGTAGCCGATGCCTTGACTTGCAGATGGATACATAGGAAATGGGCTGCCATAAGTTTCAGTATAGGGGTTCACTGCTGCATGAAATAAGGTAATTTAGAGAGGCAATTTGCAGTTTGCAATTTTTTTTTTAAAAAAAAGAGAGAAAAATATTTACCGCGCTCTCCTTTCTCAGCATTCATGACATCGGCTCGTAGCTTCTCGATTTCTCTTGCCAATGATATCAGGTTCTTCTCCATGGCGCGCATCTGCTCCACTTGCTCCATGTTTGAACCTTTCTCATGCTCAAAAGCAGCACTTCAGCCAAAAGAATATGAGAGATTAGCACCATTGTTACAGATAAAGAAAACAAAGAAGAGGGAAATTGCGTTCGTGCGATGTCTTTTAGTGTATGTATTTCTCTAGTTGAGCCACTATTTGCATTCTCTTCATAACTTAAAGAACCTAATGCGCGTCTATTTTATGATATCCAAGTTTAAAAACGAGCTGCTTCGCAACCTCTAAGAGGCCTATAGAAGAAGGTCCTATGACCATATCATCAGCCTTGAGGTACAAATGCACATTGTTAAAGTAACTTAACTTGGATCTCTTATATCTAAAATATTCAAGAAAGTAGATGAAAAAAATAGATCACTTAATTTACCGTAATTTCTGATGCTCCTGCCTCAAGCCATCAAGCTCAGCGATCAACTCAGGCAACCTCTTACTGTTACCACTTGCTTTCTGTAGTTCTTTTGTCAACAGGTCAATCTCACCAGTCAGCTCCTGCCTTGTGATGATTAAGCTCTGTGCCTCCTTATGAGCTTGCTGCAGCTCCTTCTTCACCATCTCGCCGGCATGGATATCGTCCTCCATCTTCCTGATCTTCTCCAGCAATCCTCTGATCTGGATATCACTTTCAGTTCGGATACTTCCAATGTGAGATTTTATTCTCAGCATTTCTTGCTGGTTTGCACCTATCTCCTGCCTCATGGCCACATGTGTCGCTGCCAACATCTGATTCTCCCTTAGAAGCCGCTCTATTTCAGCAGCCTGAGAAGCCACTTTGTTTTCCAGAAGCTCAGGCGGGGGCAAAGGCTCTAAAGGGTGATGTGGGCCAACTCCAGGATAGGGACCATGGCGCATCATCCCAGGAGCTTGAATAGCCCGGCCCTCATACGGCCCATGTCCCCGTGCAGCCATACGATTTCTGCCAAAGATGATTGTTAGGCCAACAAGAAATTATTTTTTCTATTTAGCAAGTTCTAAGTTCAACACGCACAAATGCACAACAATTTATCAAGCTAAAAGAAGATTTGTTACAAGAATGATAGCCATCTAGATATGAAAAGCATGGAAAGCACACTGCAAAAGGAGAAAAACATGAAAGATAATATAACTTTATACTATACTTTAAATAGGATATATTCATCTCTTCCAATTAAATTTTGCAATGAACAGGTTCGTATGTATATCATGATGATTCCAATTACATTTTGCAATGAACAAGTCGGTATACTTTCCAGCACCTAAAGATTCACTCTAGCTTGTGCAAAATTTCCAGTGTAATTGGTACATGTCAAAATAGTTTACCTTAATCATGCTCAGATTTCTGCTATAACTAAAGGTTATGATCTAATTGGTCAAGTGAATAAAGGAGAAACTTAAACATACTTCAAGATTCAACCAAAACTTTGTTGTAACAAGCATCTTATACATTAGGAGTCAGAAATTACTTTAAAGTTTGAAGTACTAATACCTAACCCTCTCGGCCCAGCTGTTCTTGAATAGAAGATACTTGCCGTGTGCTCCTCGTTTGCATAAACTTAAAACTACATGACCAATATGTAAGTTTCCTTTCTACCTCCTATCCCTAGCCTTCTAGCCGTCATGAAGGTTTATCTATTGTCTAAAGCAGTCTAGAGACTCTCTACTGATAAGAAGAACACATTAGCTGTGCAATCATCACTAACACATTACCCACCAATAGCGGATGATACAATGACAGATAAAGCCAAACCAGATTCAGACGAGGATTCTGCATTAAAAGTTCAAAAGGTTCACTATAATTTTGTTACCCAATATTTTATTGTTATAGGAAAGTGTCATGTCCTTGTTAAAACAATGATATAGATGACATGGCTCCGGGTGTCAAACCATGATTCGGACATGGGATTTATCAAAATTTAGATACGTGCCACTTTATGTCTGTCTTTACATTCAGGACCATGCCTATATAGCCATAGCAGTTAAAAGAAAAAGGTGACATTAGCCGAATGAAATTACATTCTCTTTCTGAACAGCCAATATGATGCCCAACATTTTAAGAGGCAAACATATGCATGTTCCGATAGAAAAGTTTTCATATCTAACTTATATAGGTCAAGTCAAGAGAGCTGTAATGCTACTCCTTTCATCCTATGGTAACAAATTTCTAACAGAGAAGGGCAAGGAATCAGCTGACAGATAGTCCATAGAGTTGAGCGTGTGATGTACACTGGTTAGATGATCTACACGGACTAAGGAGAGTTATCATTCTTTCTTTGTTTCCTTATTTTCTCCTTAGCTTTTCTGTTCTCTTTACTTCCTTTTTTCCTTTTCTATGGTTTTTCTGCTTCATTTTCTCGTCTCAAAGTTTTTCTATTTTATTTTTTCAACTGAAACTGTAAAGGGGGTGGTCACATGTGTTAGATACACAGGTCACATCTGATATGGTTGACGTCGCTAGGAACACGAGGGACATGTGTCTTCCCTGAAGCTTAGGTTCGCCATTTGCCAAAATGCCTGGTCATGGCTTCATGGGTGGTATGAGGGGATGACGCATGAGAAATTTAAACCTTGAGTGTATAAATTGCAGTTTCAATGATGCAGCTTAAACTAAGGATTAAGGAATTAGCCAAGATTGGAACATGACACAAATTCAGTACTTATCTACATTATCATGCAGCTGCTCCACATAAAATGAAGAGGGGTGAAGCATTCTTAGTGAATGCAAAGAAGCTAAGCTGCACGGGCATTATCGTGAAGTTTCACAAGGATTTCATATAATTATTGCATGCCTCTGAGATGTCATACATTGACAACTCATGGAGTTTTGTATGGCTCAGCATGTCGGGAAATAAAGAGGGTGAAGAACATTAACAGACAGAGAAAAGAGTGTCTGAAGCAGCGATTAATTGCAAAGACAGGTATAAGAGAAAATAAGTGTGCTTAATAAAATGGATGAATCATACCACATTACTTGTAACAATGGGAACCGGTTAGCAAAATATGATGATATAGAATGAATATCAGAATGAAGCATCAATGTGGCACAAGGAAAAAAAAAAAAAGGGCTATACCAATGAAATTGCTCCAGAAAAGGCATGTTCATTTGTTCACACATGAAACAATAGTGTGCACTCAATAAAATATATCAACACCATCATTAGTTTTTAATTATATGGGGATCTTGAACACACTAGAAATTGAACATAGCAAAACCAAATTCTTTATGGGGAAAATTTGTTGAAACAGAGATAGAGATATGGGTCTTGCACCAACATAAGAAATCATGAGCTTTAGAATCACAAAAAAAAAAAAATTCAAACAGAAAGAATATGCCAATGACAATAGCTAGATTGATGATTTAAAACTGCTAGAGACTGATGTTTTCCTAAGAATAAGGTACCGACAAAAGCAGCAGCAGAAAGCCTTTAAGACAAATTCTTGAGCTTGCCCACATAAATGCACATCACTATTCTTTCTTAAAAAAAGATAAAAGCCAATGACAATTGCTATATTAATGGTTAACAACTGACGGACACTGATGTTTTCCTAAGAATAAGTTATCAAAGAAGCAGAAGCCTTCATCACAAATCCTTGGGGCCCACCCATTATGTAAATGCATATCGTTATTCTTCTGAATGCTAGCATATGCATGCATTGCATGATGGATGTGAAGTAGTAGGCTGTTTCCATCTACATAATGTCAAATGGCCAATAGGAATATTCAACGTGAATCCAGAAACTAATCAAACACTGGAGACTTTAACATCACCATGTTATCCAGTGGGTCTTCCACACCTGCGGATGTAACTAAGGAATTCTTTTACACCCTTTCCCCACAAATCACTCAGTCAAAACATCATTGATTTGGAGAAGCAAGATGCATGTCATACTCCCATATAAGGCAGTAGAAGAGGACCAATTTCATCAGAAAAGGGTTTATGATTATTCTCCTATAGGTTACAAACATAAAGGCTTTTGTCAAGAGAATCTACTAGTCTTACAATTCTGTATACAACATGAAATGTCAAAACTAAAGAAATAGTGAACATGGAAACAGAAATGCTTACAATGAGTAATGTGGAAGAGACCCCTAGCTTAAAACACAGATATATAAGGGTAATAAAAGAAATGGAGTTACAACTGCTGAATGGCTGTCAATATCATATTTTGAGCAACATACTGATAGCTTGAAAGTTGGTAGAGAAGTAGAAAATGCTATCATACATAATCCACAAGAATGGTGGAAAACTTATTGCATCATCCAAGAAAATCCAAGGAAAAAGGACACTGATAAAGTTATCCATAACCATTTATACTGTTTTACACGTATATTATCACAACAGAGGATCTGAGAGATTATTGGACAGGACGACTTTGAAGACTAGGAGGTTCTATAATGACTTTGAAGTACTGTAGCTAGAAGGGTGTCTATTCATGAAACTGAAAAACGTTGGACGGGCTAAGAGGAAAGGTTTGCAGAATATGGCCACATGTCACAAAACTATTCCAATTTAATGCGAATTAAAAACACAGATCAAAATCGATTGTCAAGAGTCAATAACCAATGTGATTATGTTCCCTAGATTTAACAAGATAAGGATGAAATACAAATGATAGAACATAAGAAGATGTTTAAACATAACAAAGCTCCTGTTTAAACATGGTTTAGTGCAATAAGATTTAGAAAAGAAGATAGTTTAGGCTTCCAAGGATATTTGGATTTGTGCTGCAATATTCTGTGCAAATGAATCTTCAAATTTAGAGCAGGGAACATATGTTTTTTGCTAGAATCACCACAGGAACAACTCATTGTAAATATGTCATTGAAGATTGGACCTTCCCTTTCTCTACACTTTGCATCAAGTAAAGAAACAAGCACATCTATAAAGCCATGGTGACATTCAAAATCATATGAGATAATGATATGCCATAGTATCTACTTTCATCAGCAGTTCCACCAAGAGGTGAAACCAATAAATTAAATATATCTCGCATGCATCCCCCACATTGATTGTGGACAATATAGTGATGCGGACATCAAGCCACGTGTATGACACGTGTATTACCAGTGAAGAAGACACCTCGTTCCAATTTCCTAGTAGTAGTAGAACTCTATGTTGAGTTTCTTTATTTTAGAGTTGTATTTTTATTAAGAGTTTAGTTTCTAAAATTTGAAATTGTAATTCTATTTTGATTAGGAGTTTTAGTTTGAGCTGTATTCAATTTTGTACAAGCCTATAAAAGGCCTCTTGTATCGATCAATAAAGCTACTGAATTATTACGAAGAATTTTCCCAAAATTTGTGTGAGTTGTGATCTCTCTCTCTCTGAAGCCCTCAGAGAAACCCTAAATTAGTGGTGTGAAACCCTAACTATCTTATCCCCTTCTCTATCTCTTTCTCCTCCTCCAAACCCTAGTTGTTTATCCCCTCTCCCAAAATCCTAGTTCTTCTATTTTATCTATAATCCCAATTCTAGTTCTTCCTCAAATCTATCACCACAACCTAGTTCGATTCTCATCACAAAAATCTTAGAAAAAGCATAAAAAATCCAAAAAAAAGTATTGTTACAGTGCCGCTACAGTGTCGGATCTACAGTACCAGGAACCCGCATGAACAGTAAACTCATAACGTAAAATAGATCCGTTAAGGTCTCAAATTGGTTTTCGAGCCGTTTCTCATCCGGAGTCCAAATCACGCACATTTTGAAGCGTTACATTCGTGGAGACAACCTCTACACATCTACAATCATCACAAGAACACTGAGATCACATATGATTCTCAATAGGAACGTTTCTAATCTCAATCAGTTATTTTGAGTCTAATATTTAATCTCTAAATTTTTATCGATTTAACTGTTGTCCACAAACGTGAGATTGTCTGCATCTGTTTTTTTTTAATTTTATAGTATTTTATTAGTAGCAAAATCTTATAGTAGTAACATAAATAATATTGTTAATTTATTCTTCAATTGACATTAATCAGTTTATGCATGTTATTTGATCAACAGTTTTCTAGATTATTAGTTTTAATCATTTCCTATCAACGATTGTTTCATATTGGTGAAGCGTAATTTGAGTATTTTATTGCTGATTTTCACACACGCATACACGTTTCATATAAGTTTGGTATCAGAGCACGATTAAGTAGGATTTGCATAATTAGTTAACGTTTATTTGCTTTATCGTATTTAGTTTAAATTTTTGCAAAAAAAAACAAAATAAAAATTAGAAAACATTGAAAGATAAGCCTTTTCCTTAAATTACGTACGATTGGTGTATAACCAAAGAAGGTTACTCAACGTGGTTGTATAATTAAGGAACGCCAAGTGCGAAAAACCTCTCACCAGAGTTATGACTACCTGACCAATTGGACTGGTAAAATTAGGGTTTGACTGACCCGACAATTTTAGAAAATAGATTTTTTTTAAAAACCAAACATTGAAAATTCAAAATCCAAAACCCAAAAAAAATCTAGTCTAAAATTGCATATAAGAATCCTCAAACCGCTACTATGGATATACCAACTTTTAATGGTCGTCTACATTATTCTGGTTACTTGAGGGACCTCAAATTCTTCAAGAATGGTTATAAAGCATGGACATGTACTTCATCCGGTACCCACTTTTTGAAGCTGAGAAAGTCAGGTACGCTATCATGAAACTGACTGGACAAGCTAATCAATACTGGACCGATTTCGTAAATAGGTGAGTATTTCGTGGTCAACGATCGATTCAAACATAGGATAGGATGAAAGAAGAGTTAGAAACCAAGTATGTGTCACCATATTTCTACAAGTTTAAACCTCCTCCATATGTTCAACCCCGTAGGTCTTATACACTTTCATCCTCATCGACCAAACTCACTCCCTCGAATCAAAGCATGGAGTCCCAACCAACACTTGATGATATCATGACTAAAATTGATAACCTACTCCGAATAATGGATTCTTTCAACCAAAACTTAAAAATAGTGTTCCTTGTGTGATCCCTACAGTTAGCGAAATCGAAGAAAATTCTAATAACAGTAAAAGCAAGAACACTGAAAAGAACTTTCCTAAAATTAGTCCCACAACTAAGTACTACAAATGTCATGTGCATGTTGCTGCCAACTGTCCAATCTCATTTAAGATTGTCATCAATGACGGAGTTCCCATTGAAACACCGAAGCCTGATAGTACTATTTCTCCAAAAATCACTCATGTGATCAAGAAGTTTACTATCACCCGTCCTTTCTCTTCCCCGACTTTACTGTCAACATCACCTTCTCTGCCTCCTCTACTACTGACCGCTACTGTCGTTACATGTTTTGGTCACCAATCCTTTCCTCCCCTGCTGTCGACACCATCCCCTTTTCTCTTATGATCTATGTTAAGTACTAAATCAAAATTCTCCACGGACCTTATCACCACAGCCGATCAGTATCAAGTCATTGAGGCTGCATCATCTTTTGCATCACACGTGCACGAACCCACGGAGATCGGTGATAAAATTGCACAAAACAACGCCAACCATGGGATACGAGATGATGATAGGAATGATTAAATAATATTAATGTTGGTGATGTTCAAAAATTACATGCTTGTAATTCTGATCCATTTCAAATCTTGATGAAATTGAATGATGATATTTATGTTATAGATTTTCTTATAGATTTTGGCATCAGTTCTACTTCCAATATTGACTGCTTAGTGGATTATAAAGGTCTTATAAATATTATCCTACCTATTGATGAGCCTTCCCATGAGCTTATTTTCGAGATCCCCTTCCTTTCACCACTACCAGCTATTTTACCCTATACATCATGTCAAGTTGATAAATTCTTAAATGATAAAATTACCATCACTTAAATGGTTTGAATTCGAAAATATCTGATTTATACAGAAAAAGTACCAATTGATGAAACATGGCTAAACCGAAGTGAACTGCCAAAAATTGATCATGAAATTTTGAAGCAATATGAAAGCACTTCCACTTCTAGCTCGACCGAGTCGAGTTCTCTCCAACACGGGGAGAATGATGCGGACATCAAGCCACGTTATGGCAAGTGTATTACCGATGGAGAAGACGCCTCGTTCTAATTTCCTACTAGTAGTAGAACTCTATATATTTTAGTTTCTTTATTTTGAGTTTCTTTATTTTAGAGTTGTATTTTTATTAGGTGTTTAGTTTATAAAATTTGAAATTGTAATTCTAATTTGATTAGGAGTTTTACTTGTATTCAATTTTGTACAAGCCTATAAAGGGCTCCTGTATCAATCAATAAAGGTAATAAATTATTATGAAGAATTATCTCGAAATTTGTGAGAGTTGTTATCTCTCCCAAATCTTTCTTTGTGTGTGAAACCCTAAATTAGTGGTGTGAAATCCTAGCTAGCTTATCCCCTTCTCTATCTCTTTCTCCTCCTCCAAACCCTAGTTGTTTATCCCCTCTCAAAATCCTAATTTTTCTATTCTATCCATAACCCCAATTCTAGTTCTTCCCCAAATCTATCACCACAACCTAGTTCAATTCTCATCACAAAAACCCTAGAAAAAGCATAAAAATCCAAAAAATATTGCTACAGTGCCGCTATAGTGCCGGATCTGCTACAGTACCAGAAACCCGCATGAATAGTAAACCCGCAACGCAAAAAAGACCCGTTAAGGTCTCAAATTGGTTTTCGAGCCGTTTCTCATCCGGAGTTCAAATCACGCACGGTTTGAAGAGTTGCATTCGTGGAGACGACATCTACACATCTACAATCATTACAAGGACACTGAGATCACATATGATCCCAGTAGGTATGTTTCTAACCTCAATTAGTTATTTCGAGTCTAATATTTAATCTTGAATTTTTATCAATTTAATTGTTGTCTACAAACATAAGATTATGTGTATATATTTCCCTTTAGTTTTATAGTTTTCTTTATTAGTAGTAGAATATTTTGCATGTGTAACATAGATAAGATTGTTAATTTATTCTTGAATTGATATTGATCAGTTTATGCATTTTAGTTGATCAACAGTTTGCTAGATTATTAGTTTTAATTTTTTTCCTACCAACGATCATTTCATGCTGGTGGAGTGTAGTTTCAGTGTTTTATTGTTGATTTTCACACACGCATACATGTTTCACATAAGATTGGTATCAGAGCACGGTCAGGTAGGATTTGCATAATTAGTTCACGTTTATTTGCTTTATCGCATTTAGTTTAATTTTTGCAAAAAAATAAAAATTAAGAAATATTGAAAAGTAAGCATTTTTCTGAAATTACGTACGATTGGTGTATAATCAAGGAAGGTTACTCAAGGTTTTATAATTAAAGAACGTCAAGTGCGAAAAACCTTCCAGCTGAGTTACGCCGATCTGGCCAATTGGACTAGTAAAATTGAGGTTTGACTGACCCGACAATTTTAGAAAACAATTTTTTTTAAAACCAAACAAAAAAAATCCAAAATCCAAAATCAAAAAATCATCTAGTCTAAAATTGCATATAAGAATCCTTACGCAACCACTATTAATATACCAAATTTTGATGGTCGTCTACATTATTCTGGTTATTTGAGGGATCCTCAAATTCTTCTACACTAGCTACAAAACATGGTATGTACTTCATCCAGTACCCACTTTCTAACGCTGAGAAAGTCAGGTTCACTACCATGAAACTGACTGGAGAAGCTAATCAATACTGGACCAATTTCGTAACTAGGTGAGTACTCCTTGGTCAACGATCGATTCAAACATGGATAGGATGAAAAAAGAGCTAGAAACTAAGTATGTGCCACCATATTTTTACGAGTTTAGACCTCCCCCATCTGTTCAACCCCGTAGGCTAATACACTTTCACCTCCCCAGACCAAACTCACTCCCTCGAACCAAACCATGGAGTCTCAACCAACACTTGATAATATCATGGCTAAAATTGATAACCTACTCCGAATAATGAATTCTTCCAACAAAAACTCGAAAAATAGTGCTCCTGTATGATCCCCATAGTTAGCGAAATCGAAGAAAATTCTAATAACAGTAAAAGTAAGAACACTGAAAAGGACTTTCCTAAAATTAGTCCCATAACTAAGTGCTACAAATGTCATGTGCCTGTTGCTGCCAACTGTCCAATCTCATTTAAGATTGTCATCAATGATGGAGTTCCCATTGAAACACCGAAGCCTGATAGTACTATTTCTCCGAAAGTCACTCATATGATCAAGGAGTTTACTATCACCCACCCCTTCCCTTCTCCGGCTTTACTGTCAACACCACCTTCTCCGCCTCCTCTACTACCGGACCCCTACTATTGTTACATGTTTTGGTCATCAATCCTTTCCTCTCCCACTGTCGAGTGTCGACAACATCCCCTTTTCTCTTATGATCTATGTTAAGAACTAAATCGAAATTCTCCACAGATCTTATCCCCATAGCCGATCAGTATCAAGTCATTGAGTCTGTATCATCTTTTGCATCACACGTGCACGAACAACCCACGGAGATCAATGATAAAATTTCACAAAACGCCAACATGGGATACGAGCTGATAATAGAAACAGATTAAATACTATTAATGTTCGTGATATTCAAAAATTACATGCTTGTAGTTTTGATCCGTTTCAAATCTTGATGAAATTGAACGATGATATTTACGTTATAGATTTTCCTATAAATTTTGGCATCAGTTATACTTTCAATATTGACTACTTAGGGCCTGTTTGGTTAAGGGTGGAAGTGAGGAAGTGAAGAAGTGAGGAAGTGGTAATAGTTCCCTTTGGAACTTGGGAATTTGTTAGTAAGTTTTTCGATGTTTGGATGTTGTTGGGAAGTGTGGTTTGAAAAATGTTATGTCTTTTCCGGTGTTTGGATGATAATGTGGAAGTGGAAGTGGAAAAGTTGACCACAAAGTTGACCGCAAAATAATATTAAAATAAAAATTAATTAAGAAAAATAAAAATTGGACTGTAATTAGAATGCAAGTGAGATTTATATGAGCAAAAAATTAACTGTTTTGTATTACAACTTATTATAAATGAGATTTATATGACCACAAAATTAACTGTAGCACTCTGGAAGTGAGGAAAAGGTTGTGTAAAAGAGAAAAGAGAAAAGGAAAAGACCTTTTTCCATTTTCCTTTTCCGGTGTTTGGATGAACAGCGGAAATGGGAAAAGACGGTTCCCACTTCCTCACTTCCACCCCATTCCTTAAATCCAAACAGCCCCTTAGTGGATTATAAAGGTCTTATAAATATTATCTTACTTGTTAATGAGCCTTCCCATGAGCCTATTTTCAAGAGCCCCTTCCTTTCACTACTACCAGCTATTTACCCTATACATCATGTCAAGTTGATAAATTCTTAAATGATAAAATTAACATCACTCAAATGGTTGGAATTCGAAAATATCTGATTTACACAGGAAAAGTACCAATTGATGATACACGGCTAAACCGAAGTGAACTGCCGAAAATTGATCATGAAATTTTGAAGCTGTATGAAAGCACTTCCACTTCTAACTCGAGAGAGTCGGGTTCTCTCCAACACGGGAGAATGGTGCGAACATCAAGCCATGTGTATCACCAGTGGAGAAGACGCCTTGTTCCAATTTCCTACTAGCCATAGAAGTCTACGTATTTTAGTTTTTTATTTCGAGTTTCTTTATTTTAGAGTTATATTTTATTAGGAGTTTAGTTTCTAAAATTTGAAATTATAATTCTATTTTGATTAGGAGTTTTACTTTGAGTTGTATTCATTTTGTACAAGCTTCTAAAAGGCCTCTTGTATCAATCAATAAAGGCAATGAATTATTATAAAAAAATTCTCCAAATTTGTATGAGTTGTGATCTCTCTCAAATCTCTCTCTCTTTGTGTGTGAAGCCCTCAGAGAAATCCTAAATTATTAGTGTGAAACCCTAGCTAGCATATCACCTTCCCTATCTCTTTCTCCTCCTCCAAACCCTAGTTGTTTATCCCCTCCCAAAACCCTAGTTCTTCTGTTCTATCCATAATCCCAATTTTAGTTCTTCTTCAAATTTATCACCACAACCTAGTTCAATTCTCATCACCAAAACCTTAGAAAAAGCATAAAGAAAATCCAAAAAAAAGTATTGTCATAATGCAGCTACAGTATTGGACTTGCTATAGTGCTACAATACTAGGAGCCCGCATTAACACTAAACTTGCAATGCAAAACAGACCCGATAAGGTCCTCAAATTGGTTTTCAAGCTGTATCTTTCTCATCCGGAGTCCAAATCACGCACGGTTTGGAGCGTTGCATTCGTGGAGACGACCTCTACACATCTACAGTCATCACAAGGACACAAGCAACATTAGTAGGTATGTTTCTAGCTTCAATCAATTATTTTGAGTATGATATTTAATCTCTAATTTTTTATCGATTTAACTGTTGTCCACAAATGTAAGATTATGTGTACATGCTTCCTTTAGTTTCATAGTTTTCTTTATTGGTAGTAGAATCTTTTGCATGCGTAACATAAATAATATTGTTAATTTATTCTTGAATTGATATTGAACAATCTATGCATGTTATTTGATAAACAGTTTGTTAGATTATTAGTTTAAACCTTTCCTACCAACGATCATTTCATGTTGGTGAAGCAGTTTGAGTGCTTTATTGCTGATTTTCATACATGCATACACATTTCACATCATATAGGGTCTTCAGTTTAGGATTGTGATGAATCATGTTTCATCAAGAGGCACAAAGATGTAACTTCCTAGTTTCCTTGAAGTCCCAATTATTACCTTATTTTCTGATGATAGTGATAAAAGGCCATAGCATGGACTCAAAGCTAGGACTTCCCACTAGCCAACCCTACCCCTTTACCGCTTAAGCAAGGCCTCAGGGGCTATTACTTCATTATTGATCAGAAGCTATGTTCCACTAAGAGCAGACATGCAGTCGCCCTTGAAATGAAAATATTTATTCTATTTCACCCAAATGGCTTAACTCTACCAATACATGTAGAGTTGTCCTTGAACACGCAAATTAATAATTCTAAAATTTATCTTACGGGCTTGAATTCATATTGCATTTGATTGTTAATCCTCCATAACAAACTCCTTATCTACTTTGTATGTTTGATATATGTAGAGTATATATGATTTGCAAACTAGATCTGGGTATAGATTGCTTGTGTATTGTGACTGCGGAAGGAGAAAATCATGGGTATAAGAACCACTGCCAAGAAAAAACAACATCCATAGTTCTCTATGATATGAACTAAAGTTTATATGTTCATTTTTTTTCCTTCTTTTTCTTCACTTACTAGTCAAAGGTTTTCTAGATAACCCATTTACCAGAAAGACACACACACACATACACACCCCACCCCAAATATACATATTAGAAATTTAGAAGTTAGTAGAAAAAAATTAATCATAGCAGGAAGAGAGCATTATATCCTGAAAGTATTTGGCACTTGATTAAATAAAGCATACATGTTCACATTTAAAGGTTTCAGGATACCTGTAATAGTTCATTTTTTACTTCATGTCTTTTTTAGACTTTCTATTGTTTGGAACTTTGGATAAAACCAGATCTTATGCAAGAATCTTGAGATAACTACAATAAAAAGTTAGCCTGTCTACCAAATAAAAAATTTATGACTTACCTTTCAGTACTTTGCTAAATCTTTTTTTTTTTTATGTACTATCTTGCACCCCACCCCACCCCCACCCTAAAACCCCCAATGTGCATGCTAGGTCTAGAATGTCAATAGAGCATATGCAAGGTGTAATTATGACTTGCTACTATAGTCAAACATTAAGTTCAGTATCCAAATGAGGTGAAAATGAATGAAGATGCGGATGTGTAAAGAGAAACTGTGTCTAGTGAACCTCGGGAACTACAAGTCAACCAAAAGAAGTTCCTGATAAATTTAAGTCTAAGGATTTAGATATGCCAATATGCTTGGATTTAATTATTCGTGTAGTGCATCAAGACGCGTGATTCATGAGGTGTGTCTTGTGTGAACAAAGAAAATGGACATCATAGTGTTCCTAGCGTGTATGCATACGGTATAATTCGTTAATAGAGCCACTGAATTCAAGGGAAAATTAAGTGACATATCTTCATGATAGGATAATATGCGAGCAACGCTAGAGCTGCATGTCCTACTAACCCCAACTCGTCCCATTAGTTTATGTAACATACCAACGAGCGACCGACAGAGAAGATGTTTGTATTTTAGTTTTGAGCAGGACATACAATGTATTTAACATATCATTGGCACATACCACCAGATTACGAGCAGGACACTTATGGTTACCTAATAGTTACCGCTTTTCAAACAAAACAAAATTTACTCTAATTGGTTCTCCAGATTATATTTGGAACATTATTCAGATAAAATCAGTAGCGATTCTAGTGAAGGCACCAAGCTTGACAATGTTAGTTAACTATGGAATAGCAAAGCCACTTGAATAAAGCTTACTTGCCCATGTCCTGCTCAAATAAGTAATGAAATCAATAAAATACTTTCTTTTAGCCTAATATATAGCAGTCAAAACTCTATATATGTATCATGATAATTGAACGAACCATGTGAACATCTCAGATTTGCCTAATATGCCATCATTCATTAGCAGATGAGCATAGCTCAGGCCTATGATCTCAGACGTGACTTGATATCTTATAGAATACTCAATACTATATGTAATAAGTAATAGTCGCAGCTAACTATGTCATATTTTTATAATAGATATTAACTCTAAGAATTTAGATTTCTATTGCCATAAAACACGAACTAGGTCTAGAGAGAACCATAATTTGATATCAACGCCCTAATATGATAAGAACTAAAACTATGAAGATAAACTGATAGGGAAATAAGGCATATCAAGGAATCCATAGAAAAGTTGGGTCGAGGAGCAAGAATAACTGTGCGTGGCAGTTGCCAAAGTGACATTTGAAACCATAAGATAATCTATTTGGGCCAAGATATACCATCCGAGGTAGGATGGAGAAGCCATTCGATAAAGATGTGCCATTTTCGGGTCATGTCTTCAATGCAATGTATTGGGAAATGCTTCGCTTTTTAACAATACGTACAAGGGCCTTGGTATTTTGCCTCCATAGATAGAATAAAGTACTTGGTAAAGACAACTAAAGAATGTATAAGGGCAGACACATACAGACATAACACGACAACATGACATGCTAACACACAACAATTTATAAAATAGTATACGTGAAACATCAACTCAACAAACAGTCAGGCATGCACGATACTGACATGTGTTCATAATTGAAATGTCTGAGCTTCATAAGGAAGCAATCATCCTCGATAAAAAAAAAAAAAGAGCTGATCAGAGTTAATTATACATCTCATATTTAGCAATATATACGAATATAACAATCAGTTTCTTATCAACTTCTATCTATAATCATCAATATAAACACAACTACACATCAACTAGCATAATGAAAACAATACCCACAAATCACTAAACAAAACTACCACATTTACAAGACAACAAAAATTTACATACCATCAAATTTAGCAACCGAACCAAGCTTGCAATAAACTCATGCGCTTTTGAGAACGACACACAAGTAAAGTAACCCTTTTTATTGCCAAAAATTGATTATCCTTTTTTTTTTTAACAGCAAAAACTTGAATCGACATCAAACAGTTTAATCAAAGGAGAGCAAAAATTGTGGAAAAAAGAAGTAGAAAAACCTAGAATGATTGGTTCAGTTCCAGAGAATAACATCAGCGCGTACCTTTGATGAGAACAAGGGATCGGGTGGGGGGTGGGGGCGGGGGGTGCGGGGGCGGGGGCGGGGGCGGGGCGGCGAGAGAGACGAAGACGAAGAAATTGAAAGGCGATTGATTTTTTTTAAGGTTAGGGCTCCAGTTTGAATGGGCAAGTACTAAGAAATGAGTTGATGAGAATAAGTCACTCGCTAGTCGCTATTCACGATGAGTGGCCTGTCAACCGGTCAAGTCTGGACCCGAACCCGACCCGATTAATCGGGTATAGAATACTGCTCTTGACCCATACCAATAAACTCGTTAACTCGTATACTCGTGTATTAAATAATTCGGTCTGATTTTAAATGAACCACACCCGGTTACCCATTTACCCATTTCAACACCTACTATAAATATATTTTATAAGAAATATAACCCTAGATTAAATTCTCCTCTCACCTCCATTCTCCACATTCCGCACTCATCTCCCTCTCCTCCCATCGCCGCTTCTTGAACCCTAGATCAGACCAGCGAGGATCTCGCATAAGATCGAATCATCGAAGGTGAGCTTCTAGGTGGCGACTCTTCTGAGTTCTGAGTCTTCTTCCCTTCTTTCTGGAGACGGTGATGTGAGTGTTCAAATCAAGTGCTTCATCTAATTAACAGTGTCTTCTTCCTCCTCTAATGCAAAGCAGAGAGCTTCATCTCTGATTTCTTTTTTTTTTTTTTCTTCTTTCTCCCTGAGCTCAGATCTCAAAATTTTCTTTTTGTCAGTTCTTTCCCTAGTAGCATCGGGAAACGACTCCGGAGCCAGATGTGTCCAAGTCCGAGGATTTTTCCTCTTGTTCCGCAAACTGAAAGCTCGAGCTCGATAGTGATCCGTAGTGCTCTCATAATTTTTTGATGGATTGTGATTATTGTTTGAGTTGGAGCCTGTATATGATAATTTTTTGGGAAGTTTTGTCCCAACTCTTTTTTTAGTTGGAAAATTATTGTAAGCTTTTCATATAGTTTTTTCAAAGGCATGCATTTGAAACTTCATCAACATTTACAACTAAATCATCATGCATTCAACTCAATAGTCTCAGACTTTTGGACCCTTACAAGAGTTAGTAAGTCCATCAAAAACAAAAATCTTGAAGCCTATGGATGGGAATTGAGAGTAAAAATTGAATCCAAATGTAGTAGGAGGTCATAATAAAAAACTGAGATGAAAAATTAAATGTTCAAAGTATGTTTATTGTTGTCATTTTTTGGGTACACATTTTACAGAACTCTTGTGTTTTTTTTGTGTATTAGACAATTTGTTCAGCATAATTGTGTATGGTGTTTAGTACTATTCTCAAATGTTAACTTGGGTGGTTCTTTGAATTCTCACATTCAATGACTTGTTATTAATTTCTCTTTCTATCTTTATTTCCCAACAGTCAATTCATATTATAACACTATATTTGGCAATGTGTAGGTAACAAGATTTGTCTATCTGCATCCATTTCTTGTAGAAATTGTTTTGATACTTTCACACGAGAAGCTTGTCTTCATATTTTGTATTGTTTCAACCTCTCTCTCTGTCACAAAGAACCAAAAAATATATGCTGCATGAATTTCATCTGCTCCCAAACTTGAAATAATCAGTGTTGTTTGTGTACAGTCTTAAGGGTGACCCTCCAACTTCTTTCTCAACAAAAATCATGATCTAATTATTTTTTTGTTATCAGGTGGTAAAGACGAAGAAAGGCATGTATGATGCATCCTTAACTGCAGTATGTTTTTGTTGTGATCATCGTGGAGACCGATACATGTCTTGATGACTAAACTTTACCATGTTGGTTGTTTTTGTATTTGTATCTAGACTGATGCATCTGTTTTTTGTATTTGTATCAAGTTTACTTCATCAAGTTTTTGTTTCTGTATTTGTATCAAGTTAACTTCAAGTTTCTGTTTCTTTATTTGTATCAACTTAAACTTCAAGTTTCTATTTCTGTATTTGCATCAAGTGGAACTGTGGAAGACTGATGCATGTATTATAGTTATTGTTTGTGTTTTGAACATATCATATTTTTCTATTTATATCAAGTTTAACATGTTGAATTGTGATTACAGTTATGTATATTGATAATCCCTAAGTGTGGGCAATGAGAACGTCTTTAGGACAGGATGCATTAAGCTCGCGGTAGTTAATACAGATTCGAATTTTTTTCATTCTTTTTAAAACGGGGATAATGTTAGCAACCCAATCCGGGTGCTGCTCTTCCCGTATGAAACCATATTTGATGAGTTTATGACTTCAACTTCAATAGCTTCCATGATATCAGGGCGAAATCGTCGTTGTTGTTGTTTCACTGGCTTGACGTCAGGCTTAATGTTTAATCAATGCATGACTATTTTGCGGATCAAGATCAGGCACATCTTCATAATTCCATACAAAGACATTGATATACTCCCGTATAGGAGCTATCAATTCTTCTCTTTCTGTAAGAGATAAACTTTCACTTATAGAAATGAGTTTAGGGTGATCTCGACTACCCACATCAACCTGAATTACCCTATTCTCAGTGGGCGGTTCACGTTGTTCAATCACTTTTCCCACTGGAGACCGAGTTGTTGAGCCCATAGCTCAGCGTCAAACATTTTAATAGCCTCCTCATGCTTCAATTGATTAATTGAAGTCATATTGACGAAGAGATTTTTGAAGAGAACCCTACATTGACATCTGATTCCCACTCAAATGAAATAGAGGAATGTGATGGGAGAGATTCGTCTCCTTCGGACTGAAACAGAGCAGGAGGTGTAACATATCCCAACCCCCTGCATGTTTTATTGTAATAATTTGTTGGCTTCCCTTTCGGCATGAAAGTCTGTAGAAGACCCCATCGTCCCTTTCTGAAATTCCAGCCATTTCGACGTTGTAGATTATACCCCATTGTTCTCATCATATGGTGCGCTGATCGTACATAATGGAAAAATTGCGGGGGCTCTGAGTTCGAATCCGAGTCTGTAATTGCAGACATTCGGGTTGGACCCAACCAAATATTATCGGCAATTGACTCTTTTTTGGATGGAGGATCACAAAGACAGAGCAGTTCTTCCCTCTCTACAGGCGTACTTGTCACGCTTAACATGGACAAGAGCATATGCAGAGAGGTATCGTTTACAGATTTAAACAAATCAACACTCACAGGATAATAAAAGTGACATTCTCGTTGATCAATGATCACCCATTCTCTATCATCCTCATGAGATTGTTAAATTTAGGATCGTTAAAATATGCTACTTTTGATTTGAAATCAAGAGTAGCTGGCGTGTCCTCCTCTGACTCCGAATCCGCTTCATTGTCGCTATCGTCATCTTCAAGCAACAGTTCATTTGCTACTTTCGTTAGCTTCCTGATAGAGGAGAGCATCAGTAAAGTAGTTTTTAACTCCCTTGAACGGCTGTTTTTCAGCAAACATTGTTCGTACTATTGGATTATCTTCCACGTACTTGAAGCACTGGTGTAGAGTGGAAGGAACGATTCAGTTAGCGTGAATTCAAGGCCGCCCAAGTATAGATTGTATGGCGTGTCAGCGTCGATGACGTAACATGTCATTTTTGATTTTAGGTCCCCAATTCGACAGCAAAGCCTAATCTTTCCCAATGGATGACTACTTCCTGCATTGAAGCCATATATCGCAGTAGTCGTTGCCGATAATCTATTCAGCAGTATTCCAAGAAAGTAGAGGAGCCTTTTAGGATGATGCTGAGTGCAACCCTGAATCAACCTATACCCTCTCAATGTACATCGAGCCTATGTATCCAGTATAATATAAGGTTGATCATGTTTATTGTCTTTGAGGAGTATGCCCTCAGCAGTGAAGGTGATGGCAGATATTTTCAGATTTACATGATGACATTCAGGGCACAAGGTTGACTATCATCTTCAGAGGCTTCCAGCATATGTATCAAAATAATTCTGAATTAGCCAGCGCGTCCTTAAGTGCCTCTCTTGTCTCTTTTGAGAGGCGAAGCAGATCGTGTATAGTGATCCGAGCTGAATTATTGGCTAGTTGTGCCAATATATCAAAGTGGAAAGGGACATTGTTTTCCATTGATTTTGCAAAAGGGGAAAACTTACAAAAAAAAGGGTCGAGGAGCTAAATTACAAGTATTCTAAAAAGATTACAAGTAGATCTCCTCTGAGATTCTGGAGAAGTGTGCCGATAGGAGTCTGGTCAGCGCGCGACCACTTTGTCCCTTTGACGATGCGATCGATGGGATTCCCTTCTCGCCTGGTTCAGGAATCGGAGAACAGAAGGTTGGTAGAACCCTCTTGTTACTTCTCAAACCGCCTTCACTTAGGAATTCCTTCTCGCCTGGTTCCGGAGATTCCTTGAAAGGAAGGAAGGTATTAGGGTATCGCACCCTGATTAGAGAAATAATTCTCTTAATTCTCTGAATTCTTGGAAGCAAGAGAATAGGTCTCTGTTTAGCCGTCTCTCTGTTTTTCAGCCTCTGTGTGTTTTTGTGCGCGCCTCATCTCTTTTTTTTCTCTTGGTACCTCTGGTGGGCTAATTATAGGGAGAGCAGGGGTATAATTGTCCCTTGAAATCTGAAAACAGATTGAGTCAATCTGTTTAAATCTGGAAAGTAGCTTTGCTGCGAGGCTAGAATCAGCTTCTGCGAAGATAGAATAACAGGTAGCGTCGATCTCCTGATCTGTTTTGATTCTTTCCATATAATTGGAAGATCTCCCCTGATCCTCTTACTTGTTTTAGGAGAGTCAAGAGATTATGGCAAACAACTGCCAAATTTTGATCTCAGATTTGATCTTGATTAGATTTGATCTTGATCTTGAATTGAATTGATCTTATCTGGAGATTTAATTGGTCAAAGGTTGACCATGACAGACCCGCAGCGGAGCTGCCGCATCGAGCTCGCAGCGGAGCTGGAAGAGCATCTGGCGAAGTCAGAAGAAAGCTCTTCAGCGGAGCTAGATAACATCTGTGGCGAAGCTACCGAACATCCTTCTGCGCAGTTGCGTGTGACTTCGAGCGAAGCTAACTCTCTGCGGAGTTAACTGAGCACTTCAGGCGAAGCTGTAAGTTAGCTCACTGATGGAACTTTGAACTGCTTCAAGGCGAAGTTAGGCAATCTTAGCCTCTCAGGCGAGGCTATCCCTTTGGGCTCGTGTGATGCTAAGTGTTGAGCTAACCTAACATCTTAGACCTGCTGAGGTCTGTTTCAAAGACAATCTGGGCTTACTGTCTGCTTCACTGGATCAGTAGAGTCCAAGTTGCTGCTTTGTCCCTCGGAGATGGGTACAGAACTGGTCGTCAGTTTGTCTGTCACTTGTCTTTTATAAATGTCAACAAGTTTAGACATTGTTCAGGCCAGTAAGAATCTTGTCTTTTTTAAGTATCACAGACCCCCTTCAAAGTTTTCGAAAGTCTGCAATAGAATGGTTTTAGGCTTCGAAATACTTTGAATTGCTTTGATTGATGGTATATGAAGTACGAACGTCGCATGGTGGTTGAGTTCAGCTTCGCTTTTAATCCTGCTTCCGGATTAGAATAAGTTCGCCGAGGAATCGTGTAGATTCGCGACTCTGAGTAGCTTCGCGTCTGAGTAGCTCGCGTCTGGGTAGCTCTGCGTCCGAGCCTTCCGGGGTAGGTTCGCTTTGGAACGTCGTTCCTTTCCCGAGGCCAACTACTTTCGGCCAGTTACGAGAAGGATTATGTCCTTTTCCGAAGTTGAAATAACTTCTCTTGCATTAACGAGGGAGATCATTCCTCCTTTGCGCATTTCCGAGGGAGACTATTCCCTTTCCAAGGCTCAGTAAATGCCTTAAATTCGCTCGCGCTTCTATGCTTGAAGCAGCAGCGGTGCGCTCAGGCCATGAGGCCCATAATAGACACTTGAGGTCCTCTGCAGAGAAGCAGTCTGTTCATGACTTCTCTTGATTGTCTAGAGAGAGATACTCAGATCTTTGAACTAGTGGGGGTGCCCCACTCTGGTCATTAACCGACCAAGAACTGGTGAGTCTCGGTCCTCCAGAGACTTTACCAATGAACTGATAACTTTAGGGAGTTTATCTCCCTTATTTAGCTTTAACCAGCTTCCTCAGGGATTGATTTCCCTTCTTCTTCATTTTGCATCTGACTGATATGCAGAGAAGGGCTTCAGCCCTGTTTCCCAGCTTCCTGGCGAAGCTATCATTTTCACTTGATCAAAGGAAGATCATTGCATGGTTGCCTGCTAGTTCGCCACATAAGTAAGAATTGGGACTTAGTCTCTTCAAGGTTGAGCCAGTCTTGCCATATAGGTGGGGTCAAGACTGTGTCCCTCTGGATCAGTCTGGCTTAGCCATATAGGCGAGGCTAGGACTTGGCTTATGCTGAGCTAGCCCATCATCACTGTGCAAGCGAGGCTATCTATTCTTAAACTGCAACTGAATCGGATATAATTGCTTCGCCCCCAAAGAATTTGACTTAGCATTTCACTTTTGCAGCTTTTCCTTTGACTTACTGCTAACTTGTTTCCAGTTTGGGTTGCAGTGAGCTATATTCGCCAGTCTTTTATTTGATGAAAGAGACCAGAAAGTTGCCTCTTGCTTTTTCAGTTGAAACTTTAATCCTAAGCAGGAGGAACAAACTGGGGCAGCTGATGGGTGTTCCCAGAAGAGGTTGGCAGTCGCTTATCCGAGATGATCCACTTCGAGGCAGGACTGATAGTCGCTTACCCGAGATGATTCACTTCGGGAAAGCGGACGTCACCTGTAAGGTCTCGGATCCTTCTTTTACCAATTTTTCATTAAAGAAGATCCAGCCTTCTGGTGGCAATCGGTCCTTTGCTAATTTTCATCAAAGACGATCCAGCTCCTTGATGACAAAATCTGCCGTTATGCGAAGGATTACGGTCTTGTGCAGGAGGAAGGCCTTTCGTGTTCAGTTGGTTTGGCTTGGAAGTAGATAGTACCACTTGTATCCCTTTGGAGCAAATTATTCTGTTGTACGGAACACAACCTTGATGTAGTAGTATCAATGTACCTTCCCTTTTAAATCAATAAAAGTTCACTTTCTGCTTATCTGCTTTGCTTCTCCTTCTTTTCGATTCGAGAACACTTGAAGTGGACCGGCTGAGCTAAACTTCATGCGAAGTTAAAGACAGGATCCTACCTGAATCAGGAACGAGCTTCTAGCGAAGCTAGCATGATTCTCTACGAAGCTCGGGCTGTTCTTTTAGCGGAGCTAAGGCATGTTTTTCAGCGAAGTTATTCATGCGTCGCGCTAAGTCAGCACTAAACTTACGGCGGAGTTAGCCCTTAATGGGGCTGAAGCAGCGCTTCTCGAGAAGGCGCTTTAGGCGCCGTTTCAAATTAATTTGAAACGACTGCCTGCGCTCCTTTCGAGGTGACATTTAGGCAATCATCAGCCCATAAAAGCCTTATCGGCTGAAAAAGAAGGCATCACTTCTCTTTGAATTTTCAGAGCACTGCAAGCCCTTTCTTCTTCTTTCTTCTTTGTTTGAGAATCCAAGAACCTTTTCAGTTCTTCAATGCTCCCAAGAGACGAGCAGGAAAAGAGGTCGCAACCTCTACGACGGAGGGTCCTTCTCCTCCTCCGGTCATCGAACGACCGATCGCCGGTAGGGATCTTTCCCTTTTGATCAGAGATTTTCATCTCTCTCTTAAGCCAATTTCTGGCTATCTTTCAATGAACCCAGAACGATCAATCATGATCTGGTGATCTTGGGGAGTTCGATTCTCTGAATTTCCCTAGATTTCTTGATTGGGAATCTTAGAATTGAGGGTCCCTTCTTCAAGCTTCCAGGCTAAGCTTGTAATCTCACCTAGAGGGGGGGTGAATAGGTGATGGCTAATCTAATGGTCACTTGTGAACAAATAATTCGGAATTAAAACTAAGTTGACCAAATTAAAATTTCTTTTAATTAAACACTTATGTATAACTCAAGAGTGTTGCCGAATTCCCCTTGCGAGGCTCTGGACAAGCTCCTCTAGATTCCCCTTGAATGGGTTGAGGTGCCGCGTTGGCTCTCTTGGTTGAATACTAGTGTTAACAACAATCCCACGCAATTATGTATCAATTAAGCACAAGGGTATATATCATGCATATATAAGATGAACACAATGAAGTAAATGCAAGATATAAAGAGACAAAGAGAGAGAGGGAAGAGTAAGCAATCGCAAACACAAAGGGTTTGTTTCGAGGTTCGAGCACACTTGCTCTACATCCCCGCCTTCGACACACGAAGGGTTTCCACTATGCAGATCCCATGGATCTCTCCTCGGTGCCGTACACCTACAAACCCTCGGACTCCCAAGTCCCGTACACACGCAAGTCCACCGACTCGCCGAGGCCGTACCTCTACCACCAAGAGTTCACAACCGAACTCCAACCACAACGAGCACACTTGCCTGCTTCCTCAAAGTACAAAGAAAAATCTCTTTGATGATCACAACACTTGATCACCTAAAGAGCACTCTCACTACAACACACCTATAGGAATATCTAGCAATGGATAGCTCAAGTGTGGTGTGAGAAAATCAAGGAAAGAAAGCTTTGATGGAAAACACAGAAATCACTTTAACACTCTCTTGATAAACACTCCCTTTAGATGGGAATATTTGCACTCAATATGTGGAGAGAACTTCTGAAATCAGTTGGAAAAACTAGCTCAAGGTCTCCAAAATCTTAACCTTAAAACAGTTGACAAAGTCCCATTTATAGGCTTCAGAAAATAGAGCCGTTGGGAACCTGTCAGTGCTGTCGGTCGACCGCCGGTCGACCGGCCAACGGTCATTTTTCTGACCGTTGCAGCCCACCGGTCGACCCGGCTCGGTCGACCGATAACCTGGAATGAACTGTCGGTCGCCCGGTCCGGTCGACTGATATTTCCAGAGAGCAAAGCTCTCTTGGTCGATCGACCGACCCTGTCGACCGGCCACTGTGCTGACAACGTGCACAGGGCTGTGCACATCGGTCGACCGGACCGGTCGACCGTTTGGGCCTGTCAGCCAGTCTCCAGGTCTGAAAACAGGATTTAAAAATCTTTTATAAAATCCTAAAAATACATAGAATTCTACAAAATAGTTTTACCATATACTTGAAAGAACAAACATGCTTGCACAAAATCAAGACATGTTATAGATGTTTTGGTCTATTTTTGTAACTTGGAAATATTAGCTCAATAACCAAAATGTATTTTTCCAAAACATATTTTTCCAAACTTGTTTTTCTAAATCTTCATCAAATACAAAACAAGATATTTGAGTTCATTTTAAAGCATAGTGTGTATGGATATGATCCACTACACAATCAATAAGAATATCTATGTTTTTGATATAAAACTCTAATCAAGATTTTGGTTTAAAGATATGAACTATGAAATACCAAAATCTAAGATAAATATTTTTCTAAATAAAAATTCTTTTCTAAAATGAAATCTTTATGAAAGCAATTTAAATCAAGAGTTCTATCAAGAGTGTGTGTGTGATATAGACTTGAGCAATCCACCAACTATCTATCCTTTACATTTTTACTAAAACAAACATACAAATTCTATACCTAGACCCAAGTCTTCAACTTCTTGAAGTCTTCCCTTGAAGGCTTCTCATCTTCTTGACTTGGTCCAAGCTTGATCCAAAAACTCCTTGGATCACCACATGCAAGCTCCAAATCTTGTTCTTTTATCCTTTGTTGAGCTATGCACCTACTAAGATCTTGATCATGAATCTGTCACTAATTAAACACAAGATCATTAGTAACTATAACTACATGAGTTGATCATCATCAAAACTAGGGTGAAGGGCCTTTGGGCCAACAATCTCCCCCTTTTTGATGATGACAAAACTCATGGAGTTATATATGCATGGATTAAAGTAAAGCTTCAAAGAAGCTCCCCCTTAACTCATGCATATTAAATAAGCAATAGATATTCAATGAAGCACTTAAAAATGTATGCAAATGAATGCATGTAAAACAAAACAAATCTTTTATTTCTTGTGATGCATGAGTAAAAGCACAAGTCAAAATCTTTCTCCCCCTTAAGTAAGGAACAAATACTTCTCCCCCTTAAGGAAATCATGCATATAACTCAAATACTTAAATACTTCTCCCCCTTTTTGTCAATCATCAACAAAGGGTTCGAAGTTCAAATCATCAAACAAATTTTCTCCCCCTTTTTGTTAAAAACAAAGAGATCAAGGAGGGGTAAATACAAATCAATCAATAAAATTTATATGCGATATAAATTCATGAAGAGGAAGACGTTAAGTTAGCTTCCCGACACATATACATTACATGAAAGAGGGATGACAAGCCCTAATTCACATAACGTATAATATGTCATGCATAAGAGGAGATGTGAAGCTCCCCCTACACACGTATATCATGAAAAGAAGAGTTGTCAAGCTCCTCAAATTATAATATACTCAACATGAATCTATATGTAGAAGAGATGTTAAGCTCTCCTTGCATATAGACAATACAAATCAAAATTTTGAATTTTTCTTTATCAAAACAAAATTTTAACTTTTTCTTAGTAATAACAAATTTTGAGATATCGATTGTAAAATAATCAAATTTTGAATTTTTTGATACCAATTTCAAAACATAATGCATAAGCTTATTATGAAATACCAATTTGAAATCTAATTAAGCTTAGCATCAACAATCTTTGTGCTTTAAAGGAATACCACTTGTAAAATAAGCACAAATAGATAACATATATGTATGACAAGATAATACCAATAGAAATTGATATAATTTGAAGGCATTCATACATACAATCAAAATATGGATATACACAACATGAAGTCATATTGATACCAATTGCAAATAACCAATGATACCAATTGAAAAGTAAGCATAAGTGTATACATCATATAATCTACCATATGAAGAATTCGAACTAGTTAAATGAACTTGTTTTAAGAACTAGTACGAGATCCTTCCATCAAGGAATAAGTTAAAAGTTTTTCATGAAAGATCAATGAAACACAAGGCACTAAAAACACTCTAATCCATAAAGTCCATTTAATGTTTTCAAGAGATGTGAGTGTACTAATGTTATGTGAAGCATGGAATCATGAAAATTACAATAAAACTCAATATTCCTTTAAATTTTGAATTATCATAACTTTTAAAAACTTTGAAAATCATCAAAAAAAATTTTTATTAAAAAAAATGTTTCATAATATATGTATGTTTTGTCAATACAAGAAGCATACATACATATCTCTAACACAATTGAGTCCATATATATAGATTTGCATGAAAGGCAAATGACTCAAGAGGTATCCATGTATATCTTAATGTTTTGGCAAAATAACCATATACATGAAATGAAATCACAAAAATTGGCAAAACATGTATATGTGAGAATTATCAAAACTAGATTATACATATGCATAAAGTGGATACAAGTGAGCATGAAGTTCAAATTATTTAAGAGTCAATTGTAATTCACTATTTGTATATGTATACATACAAGTTTGATATATTCTACATCTAAGCATGTAAATACCACATGAAGCACAAATCAAACAAAATCATGAACATGCTATGAATGTATGAAATAAGTAAAAGCATGTATATAAATAAAATAGGAGTTTAGAGGTTGTTACCAACTCCAAAGCTCCAAGTATGGTGGTTGTCCCACCAAGCTCCTTGATAGTGATGCAACCAAGTGTATGTCCATCATGTCCATTGCAACCACTACCAAGGTACCAACCTTCTCACGTTTTGTGAGATCCCACACCTACATCAAAATCAAAAGGTGGGGTTTTTGGTACCCATGATTTCTTGGGTCCTTTGGGGTTAGCATTGTTGTAAGGAACCCAAAATCTATTATACTTAGCAAAATATAAGTATGGTTTCTTATCAAAACAATATTTTGCTAGATGGCCTTTGCGGCCACAATGTGTACAAATGTACACCTTAGCATGATGCTTATGAGTGTGATTGTGATCGTGATGTGCACCATAAGCATGAGCATGATGAGTATGATGATGTGCATGAGCATGGGGAACTTGTTTCTTTTGAAACAAAGATTCCAACTTAGAATGATTGAATGCACATGTGCTCAAATTAGAGCTCAAATTATTCATCTTATTTTTCAAATTATTAATCTCACTAGTGGATGCATGTAAAGCATGGTGAGATATATGATCAATTTTCTTTTTCTTTTTACAAACATCTTCTTTTTCTTTTTCACAAATCTTTCTTTTCAAAGTCTTGTTTTCTTGAAAAACAACTTCTTTTTGAGTTTCCACCAAAATAATCTTTTCCTTCAAAATAGTGTTCCCTTCACATAAATCATTTAATTTAGACATAAGGGAAACATTTTCATTTTTCAAATCATTATTTTCTTTTTCTAAACATGCAAGTTTATTTCTAAAAGAATCATTTTCTACATGCATGCAATCAATGTTCTTTTTCAAAATCTTGTTATCTTTTTCTAAGCATGCAATGTTATCTCTACATGAATCATGTTCATTATGCATGCAAGCAATGTCCTTTTTCAAAATTTTATTTTCTTTCTTATTATGTCATATCTTTCAAGCAATAATTGGCATAAAGAATTTAGCTCATCATATGACATACTAGCATCCTCATCCTCGGATTCGGAAGTTACCTCAAGGGGGTTATCCCCTTGGACCATGTAGCACTTGTTGGAGGTGTCGCTTCCAACATCCGAATCGCTCCCGGCATAATATAGATCCTTTTCGCCAAGGGAGGTGATGATGTTCCAAGCTACAAAAGCCGATTCAATGTTAGAAACCCTAGATAAATAATCATCATTTAGGGTACATTTAAGAGCATGAAGGGCTTTAGCATTAGCCTCAATATTCTTACCATCTATACAATATGCATTATTAGTAGTGGCAAGATAGACATGAATTCCTAAGGCCTTGAGGTACAATGACATCTTAACCTTCCAAGTTTGGATGTTAAGAATATCAAAGGTGGGTGGTGACATGAAGTCCATGGTGAGGTGTGTGTGTACAAAAATATTGTGATTAGCCTAAAAGGAGGATCTTTAACTCTTAGGTTGTTAGACCCAATATCAAGAGCACTAGCTCTGATACCAATTGTAAAATCACCTAGAGGGGGGGTGAATAGGTGATGGCTAATCTAATGGTCACTTATGAACAAATAATGCGGAATTAAAACTAAGTTGACCAAATTAAAATTTCTTTTAATTAAACACTTATGTAAAACTCAAGAGTGTTGCCGAATTCCCCTTGCGAGGCTCTGGACAAGCTCCTCTAGATTCCCCTTGAATGGGTTGAGGTGCCGCGTTGGCTCTCTTGGTTGAATACTAGCGTTAACAAGCAATCCCACGCAAGTATATAACAATATAAGCACAAGGGTATATCAAGCATGTACAAGTGAAGACAATGAAAGTAAATGCAAGATATAAAAGAGACAAAGAGAGAGAGAGGGAAGAGTAAGCAATCGCAAACACAAAGGGTTTGTTTCGAGGTTCGAGCACACTTGCTCTACATCCCCGCCTTCGACACACGAAGGATTTCACTATGCAAGATCCCACCGGATCTCTCCTCGGTGCCGTACACCTACAAACCCTCGGACTCCCAAGTCCCGTACACACGCAAGTCCACCGACTCGCCGAGGCCGTACCTCTACCAATGAGTTCACAACCGAACTCCAACCACAACGAGCACACTTGCCCGCTTCCTCAAAATACAAAGAAAAATCTCTTTGATGATCACAACACTTGATCACCTAAAGAGCACTCTCACTACAACACACCTATAGGAATATCTAGCAATGGATAGCTCAAGTGTGGTGTGAGAAAAGCAAGGAAAGACTATGTGAAAAACTCAAAGAATCACTTAACACTCTCTTGATAAAAACTCCCTTTAAGATGGGAAATATTTGCACTCAAATATGTGGAGAGAACTTCTGAAATCAGTTGGAAAAACTAGCTCAAAGGTCTCCAAAATCTTAACCTCAAAACAGATGACAAGATCCCAATTTATAGGCTGCAGAAAATAGAGCCGTTGGGAATCTGTCAGTGCTGTCGGTCGACCGCCGGTCGACCGGCCAACGGTCATTTTTCTGACCGTTGCAGCCACCGGTCGACCGGCTCGGTCGACCGATAACCTGGAATGAACTGTCGGTCGACCGGCCCGGTCGACTGATATTTCCAGAGAGCAAAGCTCTCTTGGTCGGTCGACCGACCCGTCGACCGGCCACTGTGCTGACAACGTGCACAGGGCTGTGCACATCGGTCGACCGGACCGGTCGACCGGTTTGGCCTGTCAGCCAGTCTCCAGGTCAGAAAATAGGATTTAAAAATCTTTTATAAAATCCTAAAAATACATAGAAATTCTACAAAAATAGTTTTACCAATATACTTGAAAGAACAAACATGCTTGCACAAAATCAAGACATGTTATAGATGTTTTGGTCTATTTTTGTAACTTGGAAATATTAGCTCAATAACCAAAATGTATTTTTCCAAAACATGTTTTTCCAAACTTGTTTTTCTAAATCTTCATCAAATACAAAAACAAGATATTTGAGTTCATTTTAAAGCATAGTGTGTATGGATATGATCCACTACACAATCAATAAGAAATATCTATGTTTTTGATATAAACTCTAATCAAGATTTTGGTTTAAAGATATGAACTATGAAATACCAAAATCTAAGATAAATATTTTTCCAATATACCAATATACTTGAAAGAACAAACATGCTTGCACAAAATCAAGACATGTTATAGATGTTTTGGTGGTCTATTTTTGTAACTTGGAAATATTAGCTCAATAACCAAAATGTATTTTCCAAAACATGTTTTTCCAAACTTGTTTTTCTAAATCTTCATCAAATACAAAAACAATATTTGAGTTCATTTTAAAGCATAGTGTGTATGGATATGATCCACTACACAATCAATAAGAAATATCTATGTTTTTGATATAAAACTCTAATCAAGATTTTGTTTTAAAGATATGAACTATGAAATACCAAAATCTAAGATAAATATTTTTCTAAATAAAAATTCTTTTCTAAAATGAAATCTTTATGAAAGCAATTTAAATCAAGAGTTCTATCAAGAGTGTGTGTGTGATATAGACTTGAGCAATCCACCAACTATCTATCCTTTACATTTTTACTAAAACAAACATACAAATTCTATACCTAGACCCAAGTCTTCAACTTCTTGAAGTCTTCCCTTGAAGGCTTCTCATCTTCTTGACTTGGTCCAAGCTTGATCCAAAAACTCCTTGGATCACCACATGCAAGCTCCAAATCTTGTTCTTTTATCCTTTGTTGAGCTATGCACCTACTAAGATCTTGATCATGAATCTGTCACTAATTAAACACAAGATCATTAGTAACTATAACTACATGAGTTGATCATCATCAAAACTAGGGTGAAGGGCCTTGGGCCAACAGAATTATCAAAAATAACTTTAAAACCTCAATCACAAAGTTGACTAACACTCAAGAGGTTATGCTTGAGACTATCAACTAAAAACAACATTTTCAATCAATGGAGGTGAACCAACTTTAATGTTACCCTTTCATGACACCTTGATAGGGTTGCAAAATTATTGAAGTCCCAAATCATATGCCTTGAGCAACCTCTATCAAGATACCACCGCTTCCTACGTCTTGGAGCTTTGGTGTGTACCTACATCAAATAATAAAGTTGTTGATTTTGGTACCCATATTTCTTTGGTCCTATGACGTTAGTACTTCGAACCCAAATTTGATTATTAGAAGCATTTATATGATAAAAGTAAAATTTAGCTAAGTGACCCTTTCGGCCATAATATGTACATGAATAAACTTCACCATACATATATGCATGATGTGTATGATGAGCATGTGAGACACGAGAATGCTTAGTGTGTGATTTAGATGTGCGGGCATATGTAGCATGAATATGTTTCTTTGAAGAATTTTTCTAGAAAACATGACCTCTAATTTAGTCTTATCAAACTCACATTTCTTTAAAACATTTCCCAATGTGTTGATTTTAGTTTTAAAATAGTAATTTTATTTTCATCAATCATGGAAAACTTTGCTTTACATGAAATCTTATATGCATTAAAATCTTTTTGTGCAAGTAAAAGGGTGGAAGATAAATCATCTTTTTCTTTAGAAAGAATGATTAATTTATTCTGAAGAACTTCATTTTCCTTTTTTTAGATATTTCTTCTTTAGAAAATCATAATTATTTGAAAGTTCTACAAATGCATCTCCTGATTCATCCATAGTTAAATCACAATCATCTAGGGAAGGTTAAGAAGTTACCTTAGGTGTGTTATCATTTGCCATGAAAACACACGTTTGTTGTGTCCACCTCCTCTTTGAATTCACTTTTTAAAGCCCATGTAGCTTTGAGTGCTTTCTTCTTAAATGGTTTCTTTGGCTTGTTGAGGAAGATGGCTTATTTTTGATATACAGACATTCGTCAATGATATGTCCAGATTTTCGATCGTTGAAACAAATGATTTTCTTTTCCTCCTTTCCTTGCCATCGTCTCCTATTGTTGACTTTGCCTTGTTGCACATCCTCCTTACATTTCTTACAAGGAGAAAAAGATCTTCATCATCATCTTCTTCTTCTTCATCGTCAGAGATGGTGGGAGTAGACTTAAAGGCAATTGTCTTCTTCTTTTGTGGGACTGTTTCTTCTCTAGCCTTCCTCTCCATCTCATGGGTATTAAGGTTGCTGATAAGACCGATGAGCTCCATCTCTTGTTTATCGTTTAACTCTTTCAGTGTAGTATCTTTTACTCCTATGAGGGTGAAAGTGCACGAATGAGCTTCCAAACTTTTTGATAATTATCAATGGCATCACCTAATGAAGTAAGACTATTAGTTATTTTCGTAAATTTTGTAACCATATCATCAATAGACTCGTTTTTATGCATAGTGTAATTTTCATATTAAGAACGCAAGAGATCAATTTTAGCCCTCTGGACTTGTGATGTTCCCTCATGAGTGACCACTAGGTGTGACCAAATCTCGTAGGCGGATTTGCAATGAATGACCCTAGCTATGTCGTCATTGTTGAAGACTTGAAGCAATGAACAGTGTGCCTTTGCATTGGCATCAAACTCCTTGGAGGTAATATCAGACCAATTATCCTCATCACCAATGGGTACACTAAAGGTTTTAGTCACCGCCTATGCTACCCGACTTCCTAAGGATTAAAAACACGATCATCTTAACCTTCTATATAGGAAAGTTAAGGCCATCAAACTTAGGAGGGGTCTTAATACCTTCGGCCATTTTTGCTATAGTGGATGAGAATGAAGATGTCAATGAAATGATTAACAAATAGGATCTCTCTAAGGTCGTTAAGCCAAAATCTAGAGATCAAGACTCAAATACCAATTGAAATTGTACCTAGAGGGGGGGTGAATAGGTGTATCGCTAATCAAATGAAAATTCAAGACAATATAATATGAAATAACACAACCGCTCACTCAAAACAAGACTTGAAGTCGGATTCCCCGTGAAGGGCTCTGAACTTCTCCTCGTGATTCCTCTAGATAAGAGTCAAGGTGCTCAATTGCTACCTTGTTGAGATGAATATTGATCGATAAGAATAAATTAATGATAAACAAGTAAATAGAGACAATAAAGCAATCACAAACAAAAAGATTTGTTCCGAGATTCGAGCCACTGCTCTACGTCCCCGCCTTCACCACCGACTATTGGATTCTCTACAAAGGAACCTGACAATAAGGAATTAAAACCACTCAGAGTACACAACTCCTAACTCAATCCTCTACATCAGAGGCAGCACAAAGTCAATTAAGTTAACAAGCTCTAGGTGATCAAGAGATCATAAACACTCTTTGCAAGTCTCTTATGGAACCCTATAGAGTAAAATGTAAACTTGAAGTTCAAGGATGTAAGTGAGAGTGAAAATCAGAAAAGAGAGATTTTAAGAGCAGAAAAACTCAATTAAAACTTTGAAAATAAGAGCATAAAAGAAAACTTGAAACTTTTTCTCTTTGAAAGCAAAAACTAGATTTTCAATAGAACTTGTTATTATAAATATTCAATCCCAATGACCCTTTATATAGGTTTTAGAAAAACACTTTTAGAATAGTTTTACCAGGTCTAAAAACGAAGAAATTGACCATAGAAATTCAACTTTTCACGTTTTAAAAGAAACATGTTTAAAAATAGATTTAAAAAACTTGTCATTACTGCCAATATGGCAGTCTATCGGTCGACCGGCCGGTCAAACGGCCATTTAAAAAAATTTGACCGTTGGCTTTCGGTCGACCAATCAACCGGTCTGTCCACTGGGAATGTGGACAACATGCACACCCCAATTGCCATAAGTTCGGTTGATCATTCTAGCCTGTAATAGGCACGGTCGACCGCCCGATCGACCGACCTAGACCAAAACTGGGTCAAAGTAATTTTTGAAGATAAAGAAAAATTGTCAAGTAATTTTTGTTTGAATTTTGGAAGAGAGAAACATGTATAGCCATGAGATACAAGTTTAAACTAAGATAGAAATTTCTAAGAAAATATGGAACAAGTATCAAAATCAAACATGTCAAAATCATACTTCTGAAAATGTGCACTTTTTGTGTGTAAATCTTTGAGCCTCAAATCTATATTCTACTCTTTAACGAACTAGTTTCTTACATGGTTCTAATCGACTACAAGAATCTTCAAGCGGGCTTCTCTAATAGTGACGTTTGAGCGACGCTGAGTGCTTTGAGCTATGGTCCCATTCTTGAGTACCCTTGAGCCATTAACACCTTTCTTTAGAGGAAGAAACTTGTTAGATCTTCTTGAACCCTGTTAGATCTTTTGAACCCTGAAGTCCACTCTTGAACTTGATTAGTACCAAATAACTTCATATGCTTTGTTATCATCAAAACACAAAACCAGAAATTATAACCTTTGGGCTAACAACTATGCGAATCGTGATCCACAACGAGGGACTAGCGATGGAAGCTTTTAATAAGTTCTCTGTTAGTTCACTAAAGATGTTTAAAAGTCTTCTTTTGTTCTTGTAAAGAAAAGAAAAAAGAATCTATGTTAAGTTAAGAAGAATGTGGTAGATTGAGAATGTGGAGAAAATGAAAAATAACTTTATACAAAGAAATAGAAAAAGTAAATCAAAGAGAGTTGGTTTTTGAAATCATTTTCTAAACCTAGAAATGAGAATAAAGAAAAGGAATATGTACTTACCTTTTCCAGTGCTTGTTTACCTTGAATCCGTCGCGATAACTTACCTTGTCTTTGAAGGTGAGCAGAGCACTGATCTATAAGATCTACCCCATTCCCGATCTACACTATGAATTAAGGGGCAAGCTAAACAAACTAAGGAAAAGTTATCCATCACCATAAATCCATCAATGACATTTGCAATGGCAAGGCAGTTTCGAGGCTGTAAGAATCACTTAGATTTACAAGCACTTAGAGGGAAGCAAATAAAATTAAGAGTAAGAAGAAAAGGAAATTTTTATTCGATTCAAATAACAATAAATGAAAAGAAGACTTAATTACACCGATGTCACCCTTAGTACAAGCTTCACTCTTATTCCTGCATGAAACTCTTCTCTCCTCTTAGTTACATAAATAAAACAAAAATTACATTAGAAAACTAAAATTCCTAAGTTATAAACTACAGAATAGCCTAATATATACTCTCTACTTAATCATTTTCTATGGCCTCTGAATTTTGAGATATTTATAGGAAAAATAGAAAGAGGGAGAGCGTCTTAAGATAGATAGAGCGAATGCTCCCCGTATCTCACCAAGAATGCAGCGGATCCGCAACATTTTTGTGGCTAGATGGCCAGATCTAGGGGTACAAGTCCCTGGTTTGATGTTCATCTATTTATCTATCTGGTTTCTTGATTTGAGCTACGGATTTGACAATATTAGTGTTGATCTTCAGCTAAATGAAATGGATTCAAAAAAAATCTGAATTTAACGGTTTTTATTTGATGTTATCTCCATGGTTTACTCTGATCTTCAGCTGATATTTACCATAATTCTTGATTCTAAATTTTAATGGGCTTTTGGGTTTTGTTTTCTCTTCCTTCTCCCTTGGTAAAGGCCCTACAAATAATTAGACAAAAAGATAATTAAATGACAGAGTTTATTAAACAAGTAATATGGGAATGTGATGATAAATATCCAATATTGGCGATCGATCATACTCCTACACCTATTTTTTTTGCTCGTCCTCAAGAAAATAAATAAAAAATAAAATAAAGCTAACCTAGTCTAACTCACTTTCGTAGGAATCACGATTGCACATAGCATGTGCAACAAGCCGTTAAACCCCTAGAGTTTCCCTAGAGAACACATTTTGTCTCGCGAGGGTTTTAAGTGGATTACATCCACAAAATCCATAAAGAAAGAGAAACAAATGAAAGTACACCTAGAGGGGGGTGAATAGGTGTCATGCTAATCTAGGACAAATAATGTGGAATTAAAACTAAATGCTAAATACACATTATATGTAACCAAGAGTGAGTCCGAATTCCCCGTGAAGGGCTCTAAAACTTCTCCTCACTATTCCTCTAAATTATGAGTTGAGGTGCTTCAATAGCTTTCTTGGTTGAACACAAGTGTGAGCACACAAACAATATCTAGCATGTATAGTATGAGTAACAATAACAATGCAAGATATAAAGAATTGAGAGTTGAGAGAAAGATCCAAACGCAAACACCAAGATAAGTTTGAGGTTCGAACCACCGCTCTACATCCCCGCCTTCAAACAGAAGGATTTTCACTATCCACAATAAGATCTTCCACAAAGGGACCTCCACCCAGGAATTACAATGATTACAAATAAAGAGTACACAACTCTAACTCTCACACCTCTACACAAGAGGATAGGCACAAAGCAAAGAAAAAAATTACAACATAGTGATCCAAGGATCAGAAATAACAACTTGGTGATCTCAAAAGATCATAAACAAAATCTCTCATAAACAAGATCTAGAGGAAAGATTTGCAATAAAGAGCTCAAGTATGTGAGTAAAACAAAGTGTTGGAAAAGAAACACAAAGACTGAGGAAACTGAAGAGCAAAACTAGATTTTCCAGAACTTAATTTTTTTTATTTTCCAAAACTTCGAAAACAAATATAGATTTTGATTTTGAAGCTCTAAAACTTGTTTAAAAACTTGCTGAAAAATTCTTAAGAAGAGAGGAAATTTGGTTCTCAGAAATCTTGTCCAAAACTGGCCTCAAGGACCCTAATTTGTAGGGTCTCCAAAACCTAGCCGTTGGAGTCAGAACACAGGCTTGAATGGCCTGTCGGTCGAACGACCGATCGACCGACCAACGATCGAATTTTCGACCGTTGGGTTGCCAGTCGGCCGTCCGGTCGACCGCCCTTAAGGCCACAGAGAGGAGTTCTCTTGTCGGTCGATCGCTCGGTCGGTCGAGCAAAGCAGAAGGGTTTGTGCACATTTTTGTGCATGTCGGTCGACCGCTCGGTCGACCGAGATACTTCGGTCGACCGGTCTGTCGATCGCCAGCAACCAAGAAACTGGATTTTTAGGGTTAAAAAATAGGACTTAAAAACACCTATAAATTTCAATAAAATCCCATAAATTTTAAAAAAAAAAGTTTATGTAAATACTTTAAAGTACAAATATTTGTGATCAAAAATCAACATATATTACAAACAATTGAACTAATTTTGAGGTAAAGAATTCTAAACGTAAATCAAAAACTGTATTTTTCAAAAACTAAAATTTAAAATGGAAATCCAATTTTTCTGTAAACTTGTATAAATACAAAAACAAGATATAGAAACACATTTGAAGCATGGTGTATGGATAGAATCCAATTCACATACTAAATGATATATCCTTGTTTTTGACAATAAATATCAAAACAAGTTTTAATAAAAACAAAACTTAAATACATGAATTAGATATATCAAAATAAGTTTTCTAAGCATATGATATGGATGAAATCCAACATACATATAAACTGTGTAAACTTATTTTGATTCTATCTATTCATAAACCAAAAGATATATTCTTGAAGCTCAATAAACTCAAATACGAAGCGGTTAAACCGAAACCAAAAATATTAAATTTTTGTGTGTGAATACTTGAGCAATTCAAAACTAAACTAAACAAACCTAGGACAAGTCTTCTTGTCGATCTTCTTCTCCAAGTAGACTTGATTCAAACATGATCCAAAGAGCTTGGACTCATCCGAGTACTTGATATGATCTTTAAGCATTAGCTTTTGATCGACACGTGCTAGCTTCAAAACTTGACTTCGAATTCTTTATTGAAGCTAAACACTGACTAAGATCTTAACCTATATCTGAAACTTAGTAAACACAAGATCATTAGTACTATAACTTCACAAGTTAGTCATTATCAAAACTAGGGTGAAAGGCCTTCGGTCCAACAATAAAGTGTTAATTTTTTCGAAAAGCATTTTAAAAGGAGAGAAAATATTTGAAGTATTATTGTAAGAGTTCAAATAATCTATAATTATAGAAAAACTGAATTTTTTATTCCTAAACTTAGTCTCTATTTATAAACTTGTTATCAATCAAGGTAAGGAGTCAAACTATATTTCTCATCTAATTTATTATTTTACCCTAAGTCATATGCACCATCGTGACCTTGAAATGTTGACTAGGGGTTCTCTGCCTTAAATTCTTATGCCTTATTATTTTTTTATATTTTTGGTGGTATTATTTCTTAGTTCTATTAGGTTTCTAATCTGCCAATGTAACAAGCCTTTATTCGGTGACACCCAAACCGGACGGTCTTAGGGCACTGGGTGAGAAAACACTCAAAGGACTTAAGAACTTGAGAAAATTAGGCCACAAAACTAAAAATTTTATTTGTTATATGGATTACTTATAGGCGTGAATGCCCATGCTTTATGAGGCACAAGTAGCCAGCTTAATCAGAGGAATTACTTTTGGTATATATTTTTTTTCTTTTTTTCTTTTTTTTATAAGACATATGAATCTTTATTTTTGAATCCTAAGTGTGTAAGTGTATAATGTATGCATATTTCATCAAGATAAAATCAAAACTAAATTACTTTTTTAAATTTTTTCCAAACCTTAGAAATTAAATAAATAATCTTATTTTGACCAAGTATAAGAAATCTTAATTATAATTCTCCTATTTCTTAAAATTAACTTAGTTTCTTACAAAAAATAGGTCAAAATATTATTTCTCTTTTCAAAAAAGTTTTTAAAAGTAAAGAAAATTTTAAATTTTTAAATAAAAAAACCTATGTTATGTTAGAACCCTACCCCACACCTATCTCTTGCATTGTCCTCAACGTATGAATGCATGCATAAATGCATGAAAAAAGAAGAAAGGGAAGAAAAATGTTACCTCAATGTGGTAGTTCCGGTGATAGTCGGATTGGATCAATCGTTTCTGGCCAATCTAAATGACGTGAATTATATTGGAACCCACATTTGATGACCTCTTTTTTATTTACATTTTTTTATCCCTTTTATGAATATGATCATGTAAGATCCAAAAATGAATTTCATCCCAGTTATATGACCAATTTTTGAATATTATTACTGAGTCATAATTGTCTTTACCTTGATCCAACAATGGAATGTGACTTTGTGGAATGAATGATTTGGGCTCTTGAATGATAGAAATGGGAACCAACACTGACTCAGGTATATATTTCAACTCAAGTTAAGGTTCAAGAGTTAGTTTTGATTTAAAAGTTGAGTGCAAATCAAGAAATTAAGATTCACATTCTTTTCCCATTAATGGAATAAATTATTAAAAATTGCTGGTTCAATTTCAAGATTTGTGGGTACGGGAATCGATGTTGGCTTGGGAATGTGGTCTAATTTGGGTAAAGATACCGCAGGCAACATAGACTCGAATTTTGGAATTGAATCATGAAATGAAAGTTCGAATTCATACTTTTGTTCAAGTTCAATTTCATTGAAATGAAAACTTGCAAATTTGTTAATTGGCTGGTATTGGTCAAGTTCAAGATAATGTAAAGAAATTGAATCTTGGTTGAAGTCTCCAAGGTGCCATGATTCTTGATTCCTATCAATATGGCAAGGGCAATCAGGAATGGTCAAAAATGTGATAAGCAGAGTTTTCACATTCTTATCATTTACTTTGTTGATAAAGCAACTCATTTGAGCTTCTAACCTATTGAAGGAATAATTTTGAGACTTAATATAATCCTTTTATGATTGAATTATTGATTTCATACTCTTTTCTAAGTCTGTAAGTTCTTCTTCTTGTTGTGGGACTTAAAAATGGAGTAAGGATCTTAAATTTTGGAGTCTTGTGGGGATTGTGAGTCCATCATTTTTAGCTTTTGTTCTTGGAACTCAATCATGACTTCTGTACTCTTAGTCACCTTAGATTTTTCTTCTATGAGTTGTTTATGACTAGAAAAATTTGAAGCTGAATGCTGGAATGGTGCTTGACAATATGACTCAGGGAGTTGTATCCCATGACTCGGTGAAGAGTGGTGATAATTATTTCAATCTTTTTTGTAATACTGAGGTTGGGGATAATATTGATTCAGATAAGACCAATGCATCATACTTTGTTGGTTAAAGTTTATATGCCGAGTTGATAATATCCGAGTCGAAAGAGGTCGGTGTGAAGTATAGATCACTATATGTATTAGAATAATTATAATTATAATCTATATCACACAGATGCATAAAAAAAAGCAAACAAACAAACAAACAAAAGGAAAGAAAAAAAAATCTAGCCTAAGTTAAGGTATACCGTAGACCTAGATGACTCCTAACTGGTGGTCTGCGGGGATATATTATAGAATCTGATCACAAGTTAATTAGCCAGTTCAGGGAAAGATTGGTGGGAGGTATCAGCGATAAAAGAGACGGGCCTAATTAAGCCAAATCACCAGCCTTCGAGGTTTTGCCTCTCTATCCCCGACTTTTGACACCGATTTGATAAAAGTTAAATTCTAATCAACTTTCCCCTTAGGTAAGTCTTCTATTGAGTCCAAGATGTCCCTAGGGAAACATTTACTCAGTTTTAGTTAGGCTTGGGTTAGTGAATGAGGAGATTGTTTATAGGCTAAGGGCGGGTAATGACTTCCCCACCTTATCTTGTTCATAAGATAAGCCCTTAAATCAATTTAGTGCAATGTGTACCTGTATATGAAAAGCAACACTTATGTAAACAATTCAAAAGTGTTCATATACTACATGCTATATACACGTAACTTTGCTCCATTACTCTTCAATAGTAATGTGAAATATAAACAAAATTAGACAAGCGTCTAAATGCAAAGTCTATACCATTTTTAATATTTAACAAACATCAAGTTACTGTTGACTTAATTTAGTATATAGGGTAAGTTAAATAGAAAAACTAAATGCTGCAGAAGACTAAATTTTTTAACGTAAGCAACCTGCAAATCAAACAGAGTGAGTAGTTCACTCTGATTGCCGCGCCAACGCGTCTTTGCCCGCATTTCCTCTACAATGCAGAGAGCAACTGTGCTCTGCCTTTTAGAGTAGAGGCAAAGTGCCACTATTGATGTCCTACACCTGTTAGGATCCAAAATTCAGTATCTGCATACCAAAACAGAGAAGAAAGTTAACCAAAAATGTAAATTAAAAGAGTCACTTATTGTTCCTCCTCAACGATGACGCCAAATTTGATTGAGGTTTTACCTGCACATAAAATACAGAATTTAAGAATTGAAAAAGAAAAGTGTAAGTTCTCAATGCTATCGCTATAGCAAGAGGCTATGCAGGTCGTGATCCACAAGGAGGGACTAGCGATGGATGCTTTTAATATGTTCTCTTTTAGTTCACTAAAGATAGATAAAAGTCTTCTCTTGTATTTATAAAGAAAAGGAAAAAGAATTTATGTTAAGTTAAGAAGAGAGTGGTAGATTGAGAAGGTGGAGAAAATGGAAAATAAGTTTATACAAAGAAATAGAAAGAGTAAATCAAAGAGAGTTGGTTTTTAGAATCGTTTTCTAAACCTAGAAATGAGAATAAAGAAAAGAAATGTTTACTTAACTTTTTAGTGCTAGTTTACCTTGAATACGTCGTGATGACTTAGCTAATACTTAATTCTACCGTGTAGCCTAGGTCTAATGGACCGTGATCCACAGGGAGGGACAGCGATGGAAGGGTTATGTAAGTTTCTTCTTTTAATTTATAAAAACTAACTAATACTTATCTTCTCAGTTTATAAAAGAAAATAAAAATGTTAAGTTAAGTTAAGAAAAGATGATAGAAGAAGAGATTGTGGTGTTGTTTTATTTTAAATTATAAAAGAAAAGAAACAAAAAGTGATAAAGAAAAGTGTTAATGCAAAAATCAAAAATAAAAAGAAATAAAAGAAGAATATTTACTTTTACTGTTGAACCATAATGAAAGTTACCTTAGCATGGAGTAAAGTAAAGTAATAGAATAGAATAAAGGAAAGTAAGGCTTCGGGGAGATCGAGCACAATGAAGAAAAGTGAAAAACCTCTAGTGATTGTCACCTTCAATATAAGCTTCTCGAAAAAAAGATTACAATAGTGTCACTGTAAAAATAACTCTTCCTCTCTTTTAATCATGTAATTCTCTCTAACCTAAGTTAAAAAAAATAAAAGAAAAATAAAAATTACATTGAAGATGAAAAGAAAAATGTAAAGTAAAGCTCTCTCTCTGAAGTGGTGTCATTTTTGCCTTTGAGGTATGAGGGTATTTATAGGAGAAAATCAGAGGAATAGAAAGCGTATGAAGATAGGAAGATCTGGATATTTTTGAATTTGAATTCTCCCCTTATCTCCAAACTTTATTTGATTTATTCAGAAATTCAATTCTGATCTACAGTTTGTTGACGAGTTGATTGCTGAACATCACTTATTAAATGATAAAATTGGAACGAGTGATCAATAGAAAATTTGTATCCATTTAAGTCTTCTTTCTGTAGCATCTTAAATTATTAGATTTGAGTTTTAGTAGTAAAAGTTATGATTAAATTGCTAAACTGTATCCAGCCTGAATCTGAATCTAACTGCTTCATCTCATCCGTTGATCTTCTCTCTATCAATTTACCCTCTTGAATTTTCAATTTGTCTTCTAAAATTGATAAGATATTCACTTATCTTTAGCAAACCAGATAGGGTCTTCAAACAATTCATTTTTCTCTTGAAACTAAATAATATTATCTTTTCTGATATATCCAGTTTTCAGATAAATAGCATCTAGAACCTTTGGATTTGAATCAATCCACTTACATTTGGTTGGATAAATTTCATAATTATCTTCTCCCTATCATACCCTGCATGAATTAGGACATTAAGATAAGCTATTTGCAATATTCATTATAGAATATATATAGGAATATAATAATATTTATGCAATATATGTGTCCAAACAATCTTCCCCATTCTTGATCTACATATGAATTAAGGGTCAAGCTAAACTAACTAAGAAACAGTTATCCATCATCATAAGACATCAATGACACTTGCAATGGCAAGGCAGTTTAGAGGCTGTAGGAATCACTTAGATTTACAAGCACTTAAAGGGAAGCAAACAAAAATAAGAGTAAAGAAAAAAGAAAACTTTTGATTCGATTAAAATAACAATGAAAGAAAAGAAGATTTACTTACACTGGTGTTACCCTCAGTACAAGCTTCACTTTCATTTCTCCTTGAAACTCTCCTCTTCTCTCAGTTACATAAATAAAATAAAAATTACATAAAAGAAAACTAAAATTCCTAAGTTATAGATTACAGATTAGCCTAACCTATACTCTCTGCTTAATCATTTCTGTGGCCTCCGAATTTGCAGGATTTATAGAATAATAGAAAGGACGAGATCACCTGAATATTGAGGGAGCAAACATTCCCCGTATCTCAACAAGAATGCGGCTGATCCATAGCAAAAAAGCCATGATTCTGTGGCATTTTTGTGGTTAGATGGCCAGATCCAGAAGGTGCAGGTCCCTAGTTTGATGTTTTATCTGTTTATCTATTTGGTTTCTCAATTTGAGTTACGAATTTGACGATATCAGTGTTGATCTTCAGCTAACCATATTTGGATTCATAAATTTTGAATTTAACTAGTTTTTCTTTAGTGTTACCTCTCAGATTTGCTCTAATCTTCAGCTGATATTTTCCTTAATCCTTGATTCTGAATTTTAATGGGCTTTTGGGCTTTGTTTTCACTTCCTTCTCTTTTGGTAAAGGGCCTGCAAATAATTAGACAAAAAGACAATTAAATAGAAGAGTTTATTAAACAAATAATATGGAAATGTGATGATAAATATGCAATATTGACGATTGATCATGCGCGAGCATCTGATCTCTCGAGCATTCTTTATCTCCTGATAAATTTTCAGCTTGGGCTCTGGATTATATCATTGCTGATCTTCAGCTAACCAAAATGGATTCATCAAAATCAGAATTTAACCAGTTTTTATTTGGTGTTATCTCTCTGATTCGCTCTGATCTTCAAATGACAATTGCCCTAATCCTGAATTTTGATTTAATTTGAACTTTAGTAGGCTTTTGGGCTCGTTTTCTCTTCCTTCTCCTTTAGTAAAGGCCCTACAAATAATTAGACAAAAAGATAATTAAATAGCAGAGTTTATTAAGCAAATAATATGAAAATTTGACAATAAATATGCAATATCAGCAACTGATCTATGGTGGGGGCGGCTGTTGTAGCCAGGGTTGTCAGTGTCATGTCAACGACCTTGTGGATGAGAAGCCGCTCGCTTGATGCAACCCCCTGCTAAGTTCTTGTGCCACCAGATGTTCTTTCTGCCGTATTCTTGAAGGATAAGATGTTGTTCTGCAACCTCACAACTTTCTGGCCTTATTTTGGGCTTCGTCGATAGAGTACACATCTTGGAGGTCTACACGCTCTTGGATGGAGTATTTTAACCTGTGAATGTATTTTGCAGTCTCTTATTCCTTCGTTAGAGACAAATCACATCGCGATGCGAGGCGATATAACTCCTCCATGTATATTGTCATAGTTCCCATACTTTGTTGGTATTGTTCGAACTGATTGTAGAATATCTGTTGATAATCAGGTGAAAGTAATCTACCTTGTAAGAGTTGCTTCATGCGCCTCCAAGTCACGATAGGTTGCTTTTCCTGACGCCTTTGTGAGACTTGTTGTTGGTCCCACCATGCTTCTGCTCCTCCCTTGAGTTTGTATGCCATAATTTTACTTGTCTCCCTAGGGGAATATAAGCCAGGTCAAAGAATTTATCCACCTCATAGATCCAATCCAGAAAAGATTTAATATCTAGATTGTCGCTAAAAGAGGAGATGTCGAACTTCTATCGATAATCTTGAGGATTTGGGTACCGTCTGTTGGCCCAAGGTTACAATCACCCGTCTTTAGTGTGTTTTGATGATTACAAAACATATTAGTTATTTGTACTAATATTATTTATTGTTTAAGTGTGTTTCAGGTTTTCTATCTTGCATAGGTGTTTTCTTCCCTAAAGGAAGGTGACTTGGACTCAAGATAACTCAAATTGGGCTCAAGATGTAAAATTGAAGATCAAGTGGAGAAAGCCCCTCTTGAAGCCTTGAAGTCCTTAGAACTTTGTAAGAATAGAATGTTAAAGTTTGAGTATATGACATTTGGCTCTAGGATACACACACACTTTGTTTTTCCTTACAAAATTCTATGTTTTTAAAAAATGTTTGTTTCTAAGTTTTATGCCTAAGTTTATATATACATGTATCCAAACTTGTTACAAATTGAATATCTTGTTTAAAACATGTGTATAGAATATTTTTGCATAATACTTAGTTATAAGTATCTCAAAATATTTTTTCACAAAAATTCCAAACTTCAAATTCCTGCCAGTTTTTTCCCTGTTTCAGGTTGACCGGCCGACCGCCCGGTCGACCGGCGCCTGTGTCAGGACGTGCACGTTTGTGCACGTCTGTCGGTCGACCGGCCCGGTCGACCGACTGTAAGCAGGCCACTCTCGGTTTGTTTCGGTCGACCGCCCGGTCGACCGCCCTAAGGAAACTGTGTTTCCTTTGAGGAGACGGTCGACCGGACAGTCGACCGGAGCCCAACGGCTCTTTGCCAGCAAGGCGACGGTCGACCGGACCGGTCGACCGCCAAGCCTGCTGCTGGCCAACGGCTCTTTCCTCTTTGGGCAAGTCTGAAAATCTGTTTTTCTGTCTTCTTTAACAGAGTTTTAGAGAGTTGTTGGAGGCCTTTTGCAGGTCAAATTAGGTGAAAAGAAAAGAGTTTTAACCTATTCTCTCCTTATAAATAGAGGGCAATAGGTCTTTGTTATGTTACTTAGAAAAATCTTTGGTTTTCATTATTTTCAAGAGAAAGAGAAAAATTGTTTCAAAGCTTTCATTTCCAACTCTTTTAAAGTTTGTTTTTCAGTTGTGTTTGATTGCCAATATCACTCTACAACTGAAGTTTTCTCACCACACTTCATAGAGCCAAAAATCCATTACTCATACTATAGTGAAGTTGTAAAAAGAGTGAGAGTGTTGTAAAAGAGTTTGAGAAAGAGTTTTGTGATCTTGAGGAGATCACTATTGTTCTTGTGATCCTTGTTCTTGTGGAGACAACTCCTAGGTGGAGTTCTTTGTAAGTTGTGAAGCTAAGGGCTTGGGGTCTTCGGTAGACCAAACATGTACGGCATCCTCGGTGAATAGTGGAAACCCTTCACGGAGGTGATGGCGGGGACTAGAGCGGTGGCCCGAACCTCGAAACAAATCAATTGTGTTTGCGATTGCCTTGCGTCATCTTGCTTACTATTTCTCTTGCTTTATATTGTCTTCAATTATTTGCTTGAGAACTAACCCTTTTCTTTGTGCAATCTTCACTTGTTTGTTTTACTTGTGTTGTTGATTGTGTGTATTTCATCATAGCATTTCATTCATCTCTTGATCGATCAAATCTCATACAACACGGTTGCATTGCGCACCTCTAACCCATTTTAAGGGGAATTGGGAGGAAGGAGTTCAGAACCTCTCACGGGGAATTCGGCTCTTAGTCGTGTTTTGAGAGATCGTTGCATCACTCATTCTATTAAGTTTAAAAAGATCATTAGATTAGCAATTACACCTATTCACCCCCCCTCTAGGTGTATTTCACCGTCCTTCCCTACCATGATTAGGGTAAGAGACTTTAGCTTCCTTGTTAGGGTTAAAAATTTGCCTCTCCTATTTGGATTAGGATTAGCGAGCCTCTGACACCTTCCATAGACGGGGTTGTCATCTCCAAAATCATCATATTGATAAGCAGGATTGTTAAACTCCTCATCAGAGAAGTCATCAATTTGGCGATGTCGTGGAGGGTAGTTTGGTAGTGGAGGGTATTGATAAGGGTATGGTGGATATGATGGTGGGTGATACGATGGTGAAAATAGCGGGGGTGGTTGAAATGGTGGGACTTGAATTGGGGGCTATTGGTTTAGTGGTGGAGGTTATGGATGAGGATTGTCTGAGAAAGGTGGAGGCGGTGGAAGAGGATTTCTTGATGAAGGTGGAGGTGGTGATGGGGGGTTGTTTGTTGGATGATCCAGCTCACCTCGGTGTGTACCACCGACTAAGCTGTGATCATCAAGTTTGAGGGAGATTTTCTTGAGTTCTTGGACCACAATGTACATGGTGGATTCAAGCGTTTTGAGTCTCCTTCAAAAGTATCTATCCTCGCGGACATATTCAGTTGCTCGTCGTTATTTCTGGGCATCGTCAGAGTATTTACTAAAGCCTTGATACCACTTGATGCAGACAGGGAATCAAGAAAGATGAACGACTTGGGTTAGATCTCCTTCTAACATTGACAAACTCTAAAGAGATCTCTAGGTAGGGTTAACTACTTGAATTCACAGCAAGAATGACTCGAATTCACGAGCCAAAAGGAACAACTCGAATCCACAAGAAAATATAAGAAAAACTCAAAGTTTTTTGATTAAAAGTTATGTACAAATACAAAAGATTTAAGGGCCTTTTATAGGCTTTGAATAAGTCATTTCCTATCTATGAAAGTAAAATCAAAATTTAGAAAGCCTAAAGAAACCAAAAAAAGAAAAAAAAAGGAATTTTAAAACTAACAAAATTCCTAAACTAGCTCGATATAGTAGAGATGTGCAGGTCGGTCGACTAGGAGATCAACCCACTGAAAACCTATCGTCCGATTTTTTTCTGGTCGACCAAGTGGTCGACCGACCGAAAAGTCTTGGTTCTATATTGGGGGTCGGTCGACCGATTGTAAAGCCTCAGCTCTCGATTTGGAGCGGTCAATCGGGCAGTCGATCGTTGTTTTGTGTAACGCCCCGATTCTGTGGATATGGGGATGCTACGATGACGTACATACGCACGGTAAGAATACCCTCACGTATATACGCTAAGCCTTAGTACAAAAAATAAGCACAATATACACAATAATTTTACCATTAAATAAGTACAAGAATACCTATAAAAGGGGTCAGTAATCATGATAGATATTAAAACAGAAAGAAAATAGATGTACTGATAAAAAATAATAATACCTATGAATAATAAAAGTGGCAGGTTTACTAACAGTATCCCAGGAAACACCAAGAGCTACGATACCTCAGATCTCTAATCTGGGCATGCAAACCCAGGGTCATCAGAAAATGACCTAGTGAGTGATAAAATAAGAAAAAAATAATATACTTTAATAGTAGTACAACCATAATAATATATATTATATATTTAACCACCAGTGATACAATATAATTTTGATAATGATTAGTAATTAATACAAAAATATTATATTCATACTATAATAATAGTAATATCTAGCATACATGTTACAATGGTGATACTACTATAATTTTATACAATTATATAACATGAATAGCAATTAATATCATTGGAAAGAGTTATATATATCATCTAATCAATAAGAGTTATACCATTTGTATGTTATTATCAACAAGTGGAATATGATACATTTAGTGACATATCAATATAATCAACTTGTTTAAATAACATATATCAACTTTTATTATTCTCCATTTAGGATTTAAACTCTAGTAACAGTGATATGATAGTATAGTGAATAATATGAGTAATATGAACATGTATACATGAAGTATACAGAATAACCATACTAATATGAAGAAAACACAAGGAACGTGAAATACATGGAATGCAGAGTATATGTGTGCATGAATAGCATGTCTGTGAAGAATACAAGAATTACAAAGTACATGTGACATGATGACAAATAAAATAGCAAAAGCGTAACAAGTATAAATGGATCATAATATATATATATATATCTAGTGTGTCATGTAATTTATACAATAATAACAATTAGTATTGCCCGATATTTTAATCAATCTCTTCTAGTATCCCATACCACTAGCAGTTTATACCAGAGCCCGTACTCCAGTCGAACCCATTCGAACATGGCATATAGGTGCCATGATCCGAATGAGAGAGTGAACAAATAACAAGCGTTCCCGATGTCACTATTGTTTATACTTTTTTATTATGTTAATTGAAAAATCAATGGTCAAGGAGCTCTAATCAGATGGGTGTATCTCGTGTATACCCGAGATTATGGCCTTATCAAGACTCCGTGGCTACTGAGACCAGGGCCAGCCCGCTAGGGCGAAACAACTTACGAGAAATGGGAGTTCAATGAGCTATAATGGGAAGGTATCCAGCACTACCATGTCTCTTGCAATGGGACAATAATGGATCCAGGCATCCACCCGACAAGACCTAGTCAACCATCAAGTCTCCCCCAATCCCCTATTATATTTAGTATATTAAAACTACATAGTGTATTGGGAACAAGTACAGTTCATGGTACATGTAACACGATAACATGACATGAGTTTTGTTGATAGCATGAAAGATAACGGGAAACGGGAGATGTTTGATTCTAGAGGTGGCCCCCATGGCTATGATTCATGTGGCACTTAGTTCCATGCATCACACATATCAACAGATCACATGTCCAGTAAAAAGAGTACCATACTAGGATTACAGGATATAATTATGTAACTGGAATATAGGAATATCCATGCAGTAGGAACATTAATCCATTGCAACAGAAATACAAAAATAACCAAAGCATGTACAAAGGTAAATCCATATGACAAGTACATACAATAATAATGTAGATTACCCGTGTAACGGTGATACAAGTACAAGAAGTACAAGCGTAGCGTATCTGTGTAATCGGTGATACTAATACATGAAATAATAGTATTCAGTGTAACCAGTGCCTATAAGAAATAGCAGTGTCCAGAGTACAAGAGTTTTCATGTAACGATGCTACTAATATATGTAATAATAGTGATCATGTAACGGTGATATAAGTACATGAAATGATAGTGTTGATATGATAGTATATCCGTGTCCAGTGTTACAAGTATATGAAATAACGATGTCTAGTGTATTAGTGGTTATTCTCATGATTTCAGGTAATGGAGACTGTATTAGGGTGATATAGTTAATATGCATCAATTTATATATCAGTATTTGTTATACCAGTTTCAATATTGTTGCTATGATCGGTACCACACAGGAATTATCTATTTCAAACTCTACACATCAATATTAAAATTATTAAGTTATTTATTGAAATGAAATTTTGTTAATTTACATTCTAATAATCACTATTTATATAATTAATTCATTTATCTATTATATTAAATCATGAATAAATATTATTTTGTTGAAAGTGTTTTACCATTTACAGGATTTGTTTGACAATAAATGATTTAAACGGTAATACAATTTAATTCATTAATATTTATTCAACACATTAAAATATAACTTTAAAAGAAAACCACTCACATAAGTATTCCAAGGATGTAGCTCGTCTCTCTACGATCACAATGGTTTGAGAATCGTCCAGATCGGACTCCGAACAATCTAGATATCGTCAGAACACTAGAATCAATAAAATAGGTTAATTATGTAATAAAATGATCTGATTTGTAAATATTGTAAATAGGCAAGGCTCTTTATAAAAAATACCTTAATACTTGTTTGAGTTTGGATTGCTAATGGGTCGGGTCCAAATCCCATAACCCGAATCCATTAACTTAAGTGGAATGGGTTAATGAGTTAGTGGGTTTGGATAAAGGTTAATGGGTAGTGGATTTTGGGTTTATAGGTTTTGAGTTTGAATCCAAATAGGGAGAGAGAAAGAGAAAATAAGAGGGAAGAAAATAGAGGAGCAAGAGAGAGAAAGGCAGGGAATCAGGGAAAGAGAAGAAGAAGAAAGAAAGGAAAGAAGAGAAGAAGGGAAGGAAGAGGGGAGAAACTTGCTGGTCTGGTGGCTGGCCAGGCGGCGCCAGCGGATTAGTCTCACATTTCGCATAATTTTCATCACATTCGCTTATTTATTTGGTATAAAATTCTCCTAATAAAGCTTTGGTTGCTTGATTATAGGTCCATGGTGTGCAATGAAGAAGAAGACCCTAAATCACCATTTAATTGGTGATTAAAAGCCTATATCATAGCCATTGACCTAGAAGGGTTGTTGTATCAAAACCAGGGGCAAATTTCAGAAATCGGGACCAGACTTTGACAAGGGACAGACGGGACAGCGCGCGGCTCGAAGCACCGCGCGCGGCCACTACATGGCTATAAAAACGCGGCCCTAGCCGCGTTTCCACGGCCGTACGGCCGCGGCGCGTGCCGCGCTTCGGACCAGGGTTTGTCCCCTGGTCCCCCTCTTCCCTAGTGCCTATAAAACCCCCCTGGGTTCTTCAGAAGGGAGATATTCAGAATTTAGGGTAGTTTTTCATTCCATGTTGTAGTTTAGGGTAGTTTAGTTTAGGTTAGTTCTTCTTCCTCCATTGTATTTTCCATTTTGTAGATCTTGTAATAGTGAGAGAGAGTGGTACATGCTTGGAATGCAAGAGTGCATGTAATAGAAGGTGTCAATCTATGAAAGGTGCTCTCTTTACCTCTCTATATTTTTTCTCTCTAATCTTTTTACATGTATAGCTAACTTTTCTCTCATGGCAACTAACTACTAATCACCAACTAGTCTAACTTCCTAGTTAATAATCCATATGAATCTAATAGCCTTGATTTGTCCTTGCTCTTTCAAGAGCCATTGATGGCTCATGATGATGGATCTAACACTCTAACTTCTTAACTCTCTAACAAGCTAACATTACTTTACTCCATCCTTACTTTTAGTTTTGATTGTTTAAATGCAGCTTGCTCTTGTTTTGTTGAGTTGGGTTATGATGAGTTACATATGGGTTATGCTTTGAATCGCTCTTGAACCAAGGACTATTGATGGCCAATGATACATGTGAGGCAACTATCACTAAAAGGTTAGCGTGTTGGTGGAGTCATTAGTAGTTAGTAGTCGTGAGTCTTCTTTCTTTTTTACTTTATTTTAGTTATAAAAATAAAACTACAAAAACCATTCTTTTCTATGTTTCCCACTTCCTTGTTTTCATCGTACACTTCTCTTTTCATTCTTTGCTTTCTTTTCTTTTGATTTTTTCAAACATTGAAGAACCATTAACATACACATGAACATACTGTGAAAGCTTCTATTGCCTTCCGTCCTTGTGGATTCGACTTGTTTTAGCCTCTATACTATAACAGAAGTATCGAGGAAGCCAAAGCGCACACACTTCAAATCTTGATTTCAGAACATACATTTTTTGTGCGCGGTTTTCCCTCGATCAAATTTTTGGCGCCATTGCCGGGGATGGGAACGGTTTGATTTCACGTTTTTGTTAACTTTTCTTCTTTGTTTTTGGTGTACAGGTTAATTCTTTAGTATTGCAGAAGTCCATACTTGCTCAAGTGTGGTTGGGTAATTTCTGTACATTCTTATACTCTGCTGTTAATTTTTTACCTGTGCACTGTAATAATTCTAACAACTAAAATACAGAAATGGGATGCTTTAAAACAGTTTAGATATTTGCATCTAGGAACGTGTCAATTTTCATTCCAATATACTGTATTTTATTCCTGTGTTGTTGTGATATTGATAAGAGGTGTACATATTGCATAGCATATAGTTAGGACAAACACGTGGGTGATTTACTCTCTTGTGTGTTCATTCTTATCTATATTGCACACTTGCACAAATTAAACTTAAGGGCAAAACCCAAGGCAACATAAGGTGGGGAAGTTATTACCCTCCCTTAGCCTAAAAATCACCTCCCCACTCACATAACCCAAGCCTTAAATAAAATTGCTAGACTTTGGCCCCTAGGGACATCTCGGACTCATTTAGAAGATTGACCTATGGGGAAAGTTGTTAGAAGTTAACTCTTGTCAAATCGGTGTTTAAGGTTAGGGATTGAGAGGCGAAAACTTGAAGAATAGTAGTTTGGCATAATTAGGCCCGTTGCTCCGGCACGGATACCTCCCACCGATCTTGTCCCTACCTGGCCGATTAACTTGTGGTCAGCTTCCGACAATATACCCTCCGTGGACAGTCTAACCAGTTAGGAGTCATCTAGGTCAGAGTCAACCCTACCATAGGCTTGTTTTCTTTTTCTTTTTCTTTGTTGTTTGTTTGTCTGTCTGTTTTTCTTTTTTTGTAAATTGTGATATGGATTTTAACAACAATAATTTTCTCAATCCGAATATGAATCCATATTTCACCCCGACCTCATTTAACTCGGATAACTTTGACCCGGCTATGTACAACATGAACCAACCATATATGCAGGTTGGGATTATCCGAATCAATATGATCCATATCCTCAATTATATGACTATAATTTTCAAAATAATTTCAACTCTTCACAGAGTCAATGGGGATTCACCTACCCCAAGTCAAATTCTCAACCGTCTTGTTCACAATTTTCACAAAGTTCATTCCCTAATTTTGGTTCATATACTCCTTTTCCTGTTCTACCAACCAAAGAAAATCTGATTTGGAAAGGAGTATGGAAGAGTCCCTACAACAAGTTCAAAATTTGCTTAATTCACAATCCTTCCCACATCAAACTCCACGTACTCCTTTTCTAAAGCATCCAATTGAAGAAGAATTTGAGATAGAAAAGTGTTTAGAAGTCTTTTGTGAAAGAATGCAAAACATGTTGGACTCATCATCTCAACCAAATTTTTAAAAGTCCTACTCATCTTTTCCTGTCTCACCGATTCAAAATGAACAACCCTCAATACTAGACTTGAGTATGGAGCCCTTGCCTAAGTCCGAGCAGCAATCGATGGACTCACAATCTCACCGCAATTTTCAAAGTCAACTTTCATACTTACCTTTTCAAGAAGAACCAATTGCAAAGAGTATGGAAGACAGGATTCCGAATCTAAATTCTGTTACCCGGCCTGTCAGTAGGTTAGACTCACTTATGAGCAAATTGATCAATGAGAGCGAAGAAAGTCTTTCTTGTCAATCTTTGACCGATCCTTATATCCTTAACTCTGCTGGTTGGCCCTAAAAATCATGTCATTTTGGAAATCTAAATTCAGTTTTATCATACCAACCTGAACTTGACCAACATCGCATCCTTGACATTTTGGCAAGTTATCCTTTTTCTGAAATTGAACTTGAGCTTGAAAGAAATCCTGAACCTCAAATTGGTGGTTCCTTTTCACCTTTTGATTCAATAATGACTCCAGTATTTTTACCTGATTTTTTCTCTATTCCGGAGTCAATATTGAATCCTGTACCAGTACACTGTGAAATCGAATCACTAATATCTTATGATCACACTTCATTAATGGGGACAGTGTGTGAACATCAATTCTTTGGTTTGGACCCTATTTTTGAACCAATTTCGACTCTGTAGGTTCACCTAGAGGGGGGGTGAATAGGTGATGGCTAATCTAATGGTCACTTAATGGCAAATGATGCAAATAATGCGGAAGCTAGAAACAATTATGACCTAATTAAAACTTTTACACTAAACACTATGTATAACACAAGAGTGTTGCCGAATTCTCCGTGAAGGGCTCTGGACAAACTCCTCTAGATTCCCCTTAAATGGGTTGAGGTGCCGCGTTGGCTCTCTTGATTAAATACAAGTGTTAGCAAACAACCCAAGCAAGTATATCAATTAAGCACAATGAATATCAAGCATGTAAATGAAAGCACAATAAATAGCATGCAAGATATAATAAGAGACAGAGAGAGAGAGAGAGAGAGAGCAATCGCAAACACAAAGGTTTTGTTTCGAGGTTCGAGCACACTTGCTCTACATCCCCGCCTTCGACACACGAAGGATTTCCACTATGCAAGATCCCAATGGATCTCTCCTCGGTGCCGCAACACCTACAAGCCCTCAGACTCCCTAGTCCCGTACACACCGCAAGCTCACTAGCTCGCCGAGGCCGCACCTCAAACAACAAGAGTTCGCACCCGAACCCTAAACAATCACGAGCACACTTGCCTGTCTCCTCAAAGAACAAAGAAAAGATCTTTGGTGATCACAACACTTTGATCACCTAAAGCACTCTCACTACAACACACCTATAGGATGAATAATCAATGGATGACTCAAGTGTGGTGTGAGAAAAACAAGGATTGAGATGGTGGAGGAAAACTCAAAGACTTTCTTTTAAACACTCTTGGTAAATCTCTCCTTTTGATTGGAAATATTTGCTCTAAATCAAGTGGAGGAAAACCTCTAAATAGATCAGGAAAGACTGGTGAAAACCCACTTGAAAATCTTGGCTCAAAACAATGACAAGACCCCCAATTTATAGGCTGCCAGAAAACTAGCCGTTGGGGTCTGTCAGAGCTGCCGGTCGACCGGTGCGGTCGACCGCCAACGGTCGGATTTCTGACCGTTGGAGCCACGGTCGACCGCCTGGGTCGACCGACCCACTGGAGCTGAGAGTCCAACTGTCACGCCCCGCTTCCCAAGATACGCGGAAATGGAGTCGCGACGAGAGTCGGCGACGTATATACGCAAGGGAAATACCCCACGTATATACGCTAAGCCTAAATTAACCTGAACAAGCTATAAATCAGAACTATAATAAGCAAGGATCACTGCAATAATACATATGAGACTACACATGATAGCAATGAATAACAGGAAGAAAATGACAGCTGAATAGAAGTCAAAGGTGATATACAGGAATCAAGGAATAATAACAAGAATAAAATGCAAGTATACCAGAATCAAAGGGAGAGGACCCAAGCTCCTCGCAAGGCGTGCCGTCCCATCGAAAACCTGCACATTAGAAACAACCGTCCAATAGCTGAACGTACAAACCCAGGGTCGTCAGAACGCGACCATAATGTGTGTGTGTAAAGGGGAAACAGCTCGTGCAGAAGAAACAATGTGCATAATTAGTAATAAGAGCAACTACAGATAAAAGAGACCATATAACAGATAAATAAAAGAACTGTAATAAACATAATAACAACACGAATAAAGATAGGCAACAACTGATCAATAATAAGCAAGCAACTGATGTCTCAATAGGTAACCTGTCATATGTCACTAGGCTGGTATCCAAGTCTGGTCAGGGTTATAGTTATATGTTTATCACAGTAATATAAATGTACAGTCAGGTGATATAGTCAGTCACAATACATTAACAGTTTATTTTCATTATTATGTCAGCGAACACAAATTGCCACCTGTAATAGACGCATCCCATACTACGCCTACTACACGTGTCAACCAGAGTCCTAAGTTATTGAAACTGATTGGTTGGAGACGTTGTCCATGTTTTAGGTGGGTCCCGTACATACCGGGACCACGGCCTCAGTTTCCTGGCGCTGAACCAGGCCGTACCGCTAGGTACTCAGTAGCAGTAACAGTAACAGTAATCTCACTGTGAAAACAGTGGAACAGTAACAATACAGATGGGATGCCAGTCATCCCCCAGGAACCCTGCAGTGGAACCCTCAGTCGGCTGCGCAACCTGTATCCTAGGTCCACCCAAAATACAGACGCTGTCTCCTCCATCAATTTCCCCAATCCCAGTGTAAGTTGTCCATTTATATTATTATTTATTCAATTCAGTTAAATCAGTCAATGTCAATATTATCTAGAATACTGGGACAATACGGTGACAGTAACAATAACAGTACAGTAACAGTCAATCAGTAATCGTATACACGGTGAACAATATCAGTAACAGTGAACAGTAACAGTAACCGTGTATACGATGAACAATAGGACTGTACCGTGGTTACGGTCAAACAATCATTTCCCAGTAACTCTCAATAACATGAACATAAAAACAGTAACAGTCTAGACACTGATCCTCAAGTCACCAATAAATTAATAACAAGTCAACACATACTGAATCATATCAAGGTAAGGGAATCATCCTCAAATAACTTATGGTCTAAACTATCTACTCTTGGCACTCAACATCATCCATATATCATCTAACAGATCCCAAGTGTCAACAACATCAATCTCATCTCAATACCAGTCAGGCTCCACTAAAAGGAATATAGATTCTGGATAACTTCTAACTCAAGATCAGTCTAAGTCACACTCAACCAATTCAGTCATATCTGATATGTCCTCAATACTCAACTAATAAAGTCTTGTCTAATTACTGATCATCATTCTATGTGAATAATTAAGTCCAGATCAATCCCAAGTTATGACAACCAACTCATATTCCAATGGTTACATGATCGTCAAGTATCAATATACATCAAAGAATCTGATATAATAATTAGCATTCCAACATATATCCATAATCAAGCTCAGCTCTCTCACTCTAACAATTTAATCTGATTCCCGAATCCTCAAGGGTTCACACTTCTATTAAGATCAAACATGATATTCCAATACCCGGTATCACAACATATCATCTACATGCATCTAAGTTCTATTAGATCAAGTCATTACTACCACTATCCACCTCTTGAATTCATATACATACATCAATAGTCATCACATAATCCATGGGTGAAGTCCCAATCCAATAAAGAAACCATACTCAACAGACAGCCCAATATTAGTCGACTAGGGAAATACACAAGTCGACTAGAGGTTGTGTAGTCGACTAATCAAGTGGGTATAGTCGACTACACCAAGGTCAAGTCGACTGATACAGATACAGAGAGTTACACCACTTCCAGGTCCACCTATTAGTCGACTAGGCTCCTGGGTTAGTCGACTAACACCTCTACCTGGACACAAAATCTGAGATACATCAACACTTATTCTTCTCATATTCTCTCCAGTACTTACATACTCTTCAACACACATGTCTACACTAGTAATCTAAGTATTCATATGGTAAATAAAGGGTTCCAACATCATAGACATGTACATCTCCTATTCTATACATTCATCATGTAAAATAAAGGGAATGGCAAATCCACTACCATACCAAGAGATCTCCATACATAAACATGTAATCTAAGTGTTCTACTCAACAATTACATCACATATAAAATAATAGCTGCGATCACTTAATAAAAGAGAGAAGGAGGAAGAGACACTCACATTGGGGATCTGGTCGTCGTCGGGCGAGTCGCCGTTACGGTCACTGTGGTGCCGCTCTTCGCTGTTGGACTGCATGGGAAGGTAGCCAGGGTGCTGGAGAAGGCCACCGTGCCGGTCTCCAACGATGGGCTGGCATGGATCGGGAGAACTCGCTGCTCGCTCGCTGCCGTGCTGCTGCTCTCCTTCCTGGGCTGCTGGTCCGGATCCCACCAAACAAATCCAAAATGCTGTAACACGCAACCAATACATACAAATAATTATAAATACACGCTAAACACCCACACGTGCATACGAACATATACGCGTACACGTACATAATCAAGCATGCACATACATACACGTCCAATTTAATAAATACCTATTATAAACTAAAATGCATATACAAGTATACATATACATACATACATGCACACTTAAATAAATGCCAACACATATAATATAAGTACATACACTTAATTAAATAACATACCCATCTACACAAATGAATAGAAACCCATGCATATAAATCATGCATACATATACATGATTATACATAAACACATGCATGCATCCAAATTAATAAATATACCTATACATTAATCACTACACTATACACATAAATACTTAAGGAATAAATTCATGCAAATATATGTACTATGCATAAATATTCAAATTAATAAATATCTATTATTAACTATAATTACCTATACATATTAATTAATTATTAACATACATGCATTCAAATACCAAAGTCACTCACGCACACTCAACCACACACAAATATAAATGAACTTCCCAATAATTACACAAATGCCATTATACATGAAACTAAGGCTAACCTCGGGGCATCTTGCGGCGCACCGACGGAGGCTCCGACGGAGGCGTCCGGGGTCGCAGAGGGTGTCGTTGGATAGAGCAACTCGCCGTGAAGGGCGTGGGGTGCGCTCGCGCTCGACGACGGCGATCGACGGCGTCCCGCGGAGAGTCCGAAAATGGTTCGGAGTAAGGATTTGCCGCACAAAGGAAACACATTGAATTAAATACACTTACACAATTAAGCACCACACCCATGCAATTCAACACTAAAAATAGTCACCTGTACAGATTTTATTCTAACACTAAAATGTATACATACAATAAATATATATAAAAAGGTGAGAAGTGAAACTCACCAAGCCTCACGGCCAATGGGAAAAGGGGCACGGCAATGGAAACAGGGAGGGGTGGCCATGGGCTGTCATTGGTGAAGTTTCGGCCAGAAGAAGCAAGGGGAGAGGGGCTCCTGTGGACTTGGTGCTGCAAATTGGGGAGATCTGGTGGTCACGGATATGCGCTGCAAGGAGGAGCACGGCCAAGCTGCTGGATGCAGATTGGGGCAGCCGGAGGGGAGTCTGCCGTCGATGGAGGGGAGACCTGCGGCCTGCTGCCCTGCCGAGTGCCGCTGGAGAGGAGGGGGAATCCGGTCATGAAGGCGGAGGAGATCGGCAAATCAAAGGGAGGGAGCTCGGGGCTGTCGCGCACACGGAGAGGAGGGGAATCCGACCTGGTGATTATGCCGCCGGCGGGATCTTGGCCAAGGCATGGTGGATGGGCGCCGTGATGGCCTGCTGCGCTGGGATGAGATGGAGATATTAGGAATTAGGTTAGGGTTAAGAATTGAGGAGATTAAATAGATAAGTTATTGGGTTTTGGGTGATGGATGGGATCCAAATTGGAAAAAGTATTGGGTATATGGTTTAGGCCTGGGCTGTTTGCTGGGCTTAACAAACAAAGAAAAAGGTGAGAAGGAATGGTGAAAATGACTTGATGGGTTGGGCTCCTATGGGCTTGGGAAAAAGAAAAGGAAAAAGAATAGAACCAATAGCATATTAATATTAATTATAATAACAATAACAATAATAATGATAGTGATGATAATAATAATACACCAACAATGATAATAACCAGGGACTACATATTAATACAGACTTAAAATAATTTTCATATTTAATATATTAATAATCATGAGAAGAAGTATTTTATTAAGTTAATAAAATAATTAGTAAATCAAAACAAATACTTTAGAAAAATGGAAATACAGTATTATCAAGTAGGGGTTATTACACCAACTCTCTGTCGGTCGACCGGTGCGGTCGGCCGAACTTTCTAGAGAGCACTGCTCTCTGGAGCGGTTGACCGGCACGGTCGGCCATTCTCCAGTACACATAGGCGTTCACATCTGTGCACGTCGGTCGATCGGTCCGGTCGGCCGACTCCAGGATTAGTCGACATAAAGGTAGGCAAGTCGACTAGCTGAAGCCTGAAAACAATTTTCTGGGATTAAAAAGTTAGTCTTTTTGGCTCAAATAAAATCCCATAAAATACTTAAAAATCTACAAAAATAGTTTTGCCAATATACTTTGATAAACAAACATGCTTGCACAAAATCAAGGCATGTATAAAAGATTGGACTATTTTTGTAAGTTGAAAATATTTAGCTCATGATAAAAACTGTATTTTCCAAAACAATATTTTTCAAAACATATTTTTCCAAATCTTCATCAAATAAAAAAACAAGATATACTTTTAAAGCATAGTGTGTATGGATATGATCCACTACACAATCATAATGAAATATCTATATTTTTGTCATAAATCTCTTAAACTTGGTTTTGATTGAAAGATATGTCATAAATCTCTCAAACTTGTATTTTTCCAAAAGAAATCTTTTCTAAACCAAAAAAATACTTTTATGAAAAGACAATTAAATCAAGAGTGTGTGTGCATGGTATACTTGAGCAATCCACCAACTATCTATCCTTTACATTTTTAACTACAACAAAAATAAAATCTTATACCTAGACACAAGTCTTCATCTTCTTGAAGTCTTCACTTGAAGGCTTCTCATCTTCTTGACTTGGTCCAAGCTTGATCCAAAAGCTCCTTGGATCACACCGTGCTAGCTCCAAATCTTGACATTTTATCCTTTGTTGAGCTATGCACCTACTAAGATCTTGATAATGAATTTGTCACTAATTAAACACAAGATCATTAGTAAACATAACTTCATGAGTTGATCATCATCAAAACTAGGGTGATAGGCCTTTGGGCCAACAATCTCCCCCTTTTTGATGATGACAAAACTCATGGAGTTATATATGCATGGATTAAAGTAGAGCTTCAAAGAGGCTCCCCCTTAACTCATGCATAGACATAAATAATAAGATATGGAAATGAAGCACATGAATATGTATGCAAGTATAGAGATAAAACATGCAACAAGCATAAATCAAAATCTTTTTCTCCTATTTGCAATACAAAAACATATATGCATAAATAACAAGGAAGACAAATACTTCTCCCCCTTAAGCAATGAAAACATGCATATAAACTCAATACTCTCCCCCTTTTTGTCAATTATCAACAAAGGGTTCAAAGTAAAATCAAATCAAACAATTTTTCTCCCCCTTTTTGTCAAAAACAAAGAGATCAAGAAGGGGTAAATCAATCAATAAGGATTATATGCGATATACATTCATGAAGAGGAAGACTCTAAGTTAGCTTCCCTACACATATGCATTACATGAAGAAGGGATGACAAGCCCTAACTCACATAACACATATTATGTAATGCATAAGAGGAGATTTGAAGCTCCCCTACACACGTATATCATATAAAGAAGAGTTGTCAAGCTCCTCAATTTATAATATACTCAACATGAATCTATATGTAGAAGAGATGTTAAGCTCTCCTTGCATATAGGAAATACAAATCAAAACATTTTTTTTAATTTTTCTTAAACAAAATTTTAAAGGTATCAGAGCTCTTGTAAAGCAAACAAATTTTTAAGATACCAATTGAACAATAATCATTATCATATTGATACCAATTGAAATTACAAATATGAAGTTGAAACATATTGATACCAATAGTAAATATAATGATCAAAATTTTATTTTTCATCATAAACTTTGTGCTTTTAAAAATGTGAGCCAATTATAAGTTAAGCACATGAAAATCATATATATGTATTGAAATACACCTAGAGGGGGGGTGAATAGGTGTAATTGCTAATCTAATGATCTTTTTAAACTTATGAAATGAGTGATGCAACAATCTCTCAAAAACACGACTAAGAGCCGAATACCCCTTGCGAGGTTCTGAACTCCTTCCTCCCAATTTCCCTTAAATGGGTTAGAGGTGCACAATGCAACCGTGTTGTATTGAGGTGTGATTGATCAATGCCAAGTATGATGATGAAAATGAAAGGCTCACAATGTAACACAACAAGTATAGCAACACAAGATTCCACAAGTAGAGGGTTAGTTACTCAAGCAAATAATTCAAGGCAATATAAAACAAGAGAAATTGAAAGCAAGAAGAACGCAAAGGCAATCGCAAACAAGGATGATTTGTTTCGAGGTTCGAGCCCGTTGCTCTAGTCCCCGCCTTCACCTCCGTGAAGGGTTTCCACTATCCCCTTAGGATCCCGTACAAGTTAGGCCTCCAAAGACCTCAAGCCCGTAGCTTCACCTTACAAAGAAACTCCACCGAGGAGCTTGTCTCCACAAGAACAAGGATTACAAATAGTGATCTTTAACTAGACCACAACACTCTTTTACAAACACTCTCACTCTTTTACAACTTCACTTATAGAAAGAATATGAAATTTTTGGCTCTATGAAGTGTGGTGAGAAAAGCTTCAATTGTAGAGTGATATTAGAGATCAAACAACAACTGAAAAACCAATTTGAAAGAATGGAAATGAAAGCTTTAAACTATTTTTCTCTTTCACTTGAAAAACAATGAAAACTTGTATTTTTCTTGGTAAATAACTAAGGCCTATTCCCACTATTTATAGGGAGAGAATAGGTTAAAAACTCTGATTTTTCCAGCTAATTTGATCAGAAAAAGAGTCCCAACAACTCCTAAAAACTCTGTTAAAGAGAAAACCAAAAACAATTTTCAGAAATGCCCAAAGAGGAAAGAGCCGTTATGGCTTGTTGCAGGCCTACCGGTCGACTGCCGGTCGACCGGGTCCCTGCTGGCAAAAGAGCCATTGGAACATCGGTCGACTGCCAGTCGACCGATCCAAGAAAGGAAACACAGGTTCCTTCTATCGTCGACCGACCCAGTCGACCGAAAAGATACAGAGAGCAAACATCTCTTTTCGGTCGACCGGTATGTAGGGTCGGTCGACCGACAGACATGCACAGCCTGTGCATGTCTGGACACAGCAGCCGGTCGACTGCCGGTCGACCGGTCTGCCTGAAATAGTCTTTTCTGGGCAGATTTTTGAGTTAGAAAAATTTGTAAAAAATCTTTTAAAAACTCTGGAACTAAGTGTTATGCTGAACTTTGTTTATATACATGTTTTAAACACGTTTTTGAAGATATAAAGCTTTGAGTACATGTATGTATAAACCAAGGCATAAACTTAGAAATAAACATTTCAAAAACATAGAAACATTCAAAACAAGTGTGTGTGTAAATCCTAGAGCCAAATTCACATATTCTATCTTTAACAAAACTACACTTACAAACTTCTAGGTCTTCAAGACTTCAACATGGGCAATCTTCACTTGATCTTCAATATTGCACTTTGAGCCCAATTTGACTTGTCTTGAATCCAATACACCTTCCTTTAGGGAAGTAATCAACTCTTTAAGATATGAACCTGAAACACACTTAAACAACAGTTGATATTAGTACAAATAACTAATATGTTTTGTAATCATCAAAATACACTAAACAAGGGTGATTGTAACATTGGGCCAACAATCTCCCCTTTTTGATGATGACAAAACATATGAGTTATTAAACAAATAAAAGAGGAAAGAGCATGGAAAGCTCCCCCTTAAACAATGCTATGTATTTAACATGAATATGAACAACTATGTAAGCATTCATAAAGCATTGAAAAATATCATCACCAAAAATAAACTATCATAAGGAATAACAAATTTAAAACAAACAACATATATTTTCTCCATATATTTTGTATCAATAACAAAATTTAAAACAAACAACATATATTTTCTCCATATATTTGTATCAATAATCAAAATTTAAAACAAACAACATATATTTTCTCCCCCTTTTTGTCATACATCAAAAAGGGTTAAAAAAATTTTAAGACAAAACAAAACAAACATATTAGAAACCAAAACAAAACAAACTAAGATATTTTAAGTATCAATCTTACATACATTCAATTCACACAAATAAATGAAAATCTTGCATAATCTAAAGGTTTGTGAAAATATCTGCAAGTTGAAAATCTGTGGAAACAAAATCGATATCAATGTCACCTTTTCAAAGTGATCTCTAAGAAAATGATATCTAATGTCTATATGTTTGGTTTTACTATGTTGATTAGCATTTTTGGTCATGTGAATAGCACTAGTATTATCACAATAAATCTTAACATGATCAAAATGTAAATCAAAATCGAGAAGAGTATGTTTCATCCAGAGTACTTGTGCACAACAAGCTCCGGCTGCTACATACTCCGCCTCAGCGGTTGAAAGGGCTACACTATTTTGCTTCTTGGAAGACCAAGACACAAGACAATTGCCCAAGAATTGGCAAGTGCCACTTGTGCTCTTCCTATCTACCCTACAACCGGCATAGTCGGCATCCGAATAACTAGTCATGGTAAATTGGTTAGTTTTCGGATACCACAAACCTAAATCAATTGTGCCCCTAAGATACCTAATTATGCGTTTTACCGCTATTAAGTGTGATTCCTTAGGACATGATTGAAAACGTGCACATAAACATACGGAAAACATTATATCCGGCCTACTAGCCGTAAGATAGAGTAAACTACCAATCATGCTACGAAATAATTTGATGTCTACTTCCTTACCTTGTTCGTCCTTGTCAAGTTTCGTAGTGGTTGCCATGGGAGTCTTTGCTACTTTGGATCCTTCAAGCCCGAACCTCTTGATGAGTTCTTTGGTGTACTTGGCTTGGTTGATGAATGTCCCATCACTACGTTGCTTGATTTGAAGTCCAAGGAAGAAGTTGAGCTCCCCCATCATAGACATCTCGAATCCTTTTTCATGCATGACTCAAAATTCTTGCAAAGTGAAACATTAGTAGATCCAAAAATAATGTCATCAACATAAATTTGAACTATGAGGATATCTTGATCTATATGTTTGGTAAATAATGTTTTATCAACTTTTCCTTTCTTAAAATCATTTGAAAGCAAAAATGAAGACAATCTTTCATACCAAGCCCTAGGGGCTTGTTTCAAACCATATAGTGCTTTATCTAATTTATAAACATAATTAGGGTGTGTAGGATCAATAAACCCGGGGGGTTGTTCAACATACACCTCCTCATCAATATAACCATTAAGAAAAGCACTCTTTACATCCATTTGAAATAACTTAAAATCTTTAAATGAGGCATATGCTAAGGTCATCCGTATGGCTTCGAGCCGTGCTACGGGTGCAAAGGTTTCTTCAAAATCGATTCCCTCGATTTGAGTGTAACCTTGGGCAACTAACCTAGCCTTGTTTCTAACTACATTACCCGATTCATCCAACTTGTTCTTAAAGATCCATTTAGTACCAATAGTTGGTCTATCTTGGGGCCTAGGAACAAGATGCCATACTTGGTTGCGCTCAAATTGATTGAGCTCCTCTTGCATAGCAAGCAACCAATATGAATCGGCCTCGGCCTCGAGGACATTTTTAGGTTCTATGTGTGAAATAAAAGCAAAATTACCACAAAAATCTTGAATCTTAGAGCGAGTGGTTACCCCTTTTGATACTTCACCTATGACGAGGTCCTTGGGATGATGAGGATTGAATCTCCAATCCTTTGGTAGTGGTTGAGAGGGCTCCTCTTCATTTGCTTGATGTTCATTTCCTTGAGCCTCTTCCACTTTGGCTTCACTTCCATCACCATCCTTTGGCTTGTCTCCCATGGTAGAAGCATCCTCCAAGGTCACTTTCTCCAACCCTTCATCTAAAGCATCAATTTCTACACAATTCTTAACAAACTTGTTAGATTCCTCAAATTTAACATGAATAGATTCCTCAATAGTCAAAGTTGACCTATTGAAGACTCTATAATCCTTACTAGTATTTGAGTAACCTACAAAAATAGCCTCATATGATCTAGCATCAAATTTCCCAAATTAATATTTGTATTTAAAACAAAACATTTGCAACCAAACACTTTGAAATAAGAAACATTAGGTTTTCTAGAAAAATACATCTCATAAGAAGTCTTAGTAGTATTTTTACATAGGAAAACATGATTTGCAATGTAACATGAAGTATGAACGGCCTCGGCCCACAAATAATGTGGTAGACCATATTCATTTAACATTGTCCTAGCCATCTCTTGTAAAGTACGATTTTTCCGCTCAACTACTCCATTTTGTTGTGGAGTTCTAGGACAAGAAAGTTCATGTTTTATTCCATGTTCCTCACAAAAAGTGGTAAAGGGAAGGTTAATGAACTCACCTCCTCTATCACTTCTTATTTTAATTATTGAGGAGTCATTTTCCTTTTCAACTCTTTTCTTAAAGGCTTGAAAATGTGAAAAGGTTTGACTTTATGTTCAAGAAAATAAACCCAAGTAAAACGCGAAAAATCATCTACTAAAACATAAGCAAATCTACTCCCACTTAAACTTTTGGTTTGTGTAGGGCCAAATAAATCCATGTGGATTAGCTCCAATGGACGTGATGACATGATATCCTTAATTGATTTGAATGAGGACTTAGTTTGTTTCCCAAATTGACATGCGTCACAAACTCGGTCCTTTTCAAAGTTCAATGAAGGAATACCCTTCACCATTTCCTTAGAGTTAAGCCTAGAAATATGGTCAAATGAAACGTGGCCTAATCTCCTATGCCATAACCAAGAGTCGTCATCGAGGGCTTTTAAACATGTTATATTACAAGACATATTTAGATCATATCTATCATATATACATTACTTTCACGAAAACCGGAAAATACACAAACATTAGAATTTTTGTCAACTATTTTACAAGCAATATCATCAAAAATAACATTAAATCCTTTATCACATAATTGACTAATGCTCAAGAGATTATGCTTGAGCCGTCTACTAAAACTACATTTTCAATTAAAGGAGAAGTGCCAAGCTTTACATTACCAATACCAATGATTTTACCCTTGGCGTCATCTCCGAAGGTGACGGTGCCACCTTCATGATATCTTGATAGGGTTGCAAAGTTGTTGATGTCCCAAGTCATGTGCCTTGAGCAACCGCTATCAAGATACCACAAACCTCTACGTCGTTGGGCTTTGGAAAGTACCTATATCATTTAAAACAATTGTTGACTTTGGTACCCAAACTTTCTTGGGTCCTTGAAAGTTAGTGTTACGAACCCAAACATTATGAGATGATGCACTTAGTCTATCATAGCAAAAATTAGCTAAGTGTCCTTTCCGTCCACAATGTGAACATGTGTACACTTTTCTATACATAAATGCATGGTGTGTATGTGAAGTGTGAGCATGCTTTGGGGGTTTACCATGATGCATAGGTTGTGTAGCATGTACATGAGCATGAGCATGAGCATGATGAACATTTTTCTTAGGAGCTTGTTTCTTAGGAAACATATTCTCCATCTTCTTCTTATCAAACTCACTACACTTTTTCAAAACAACATCTAATGAGTCTAATCTTCCTTAAGCATGGCAATCTCATTAGAATCTACAAATGGGGTCTTTCCTTTACAAGCAATCTTATATTTTTCAAAATCATTTTTAGTGGAAACTAAAGAAGAATGCAAGTCATTATTTTCTTTAGAAAGATTAACACTTGAATACTTAAAGATTCATTATCCTTTTTCATTTTCAAGTACTTTTTCTTCATGAAGTCATAATTTTGAGAAAGTTCTATAAATGCTTCACTTAACTCATCCATGGATAAATCTTCATCAAAAGGAGTTGAGGGGGTTACCTTGCTTGTGCTCTCATTTGCCATGAAGCACATATTGGCGGTGTCGATCTCCTCCTCGGATTCACTTTCGTCGTCCCATGTTGCTTTCATAGCCTTCTTCTTGTATGGCTTCTTGGATGAAGATGGCTTTACTTGGTCCGGACACTCCGCTACTATGTGTCCCGGCTTTTGGCAATTGAAGCATATGATCTTTCTCTCTTCTTTGCCTCCTTGCCATCTCCTCCGTCCTTGGAACTTTGCCTTGTTGTACATCCTCCGGACGTTTTTGACTAGAAGTGAGAGCTCCTCGTCTTCTTTCTTCATCATCTTCGTCGGAGTAAGTAGCATGACTTTTGAAGGCAATAGTCTTCTTCTTGGAGGGTGCCATGTCCTCCCTTGCCTTTCTCTCCATCTCATGGGTTTTTAAATTCCCATGAGTCCGATGAGCTCAATCTCATCTTTATCATTGAGTTCCTTCAATGTTGTAGCTTTCACTTCCCATGATGGAGGAAGAGCCCGGATGATCTTTCTCACCCTTTGGTCGTTGTTGATGTCTTCACCTAGAGAAGAAAGCCCATTAGTAATCTTAGTAAATTTAGTAACCATATCATCTATGGTTTCATGTTCTTGCATGCTAAAATTTTCATATTGGGACCGAAGAAGGTCTATCTTGGCCCTCTTCACTTGTGATGTCCCCTCATGTGTTACAAGCAAATGGGTCCAAATCTCATAGGCGGATTTGCAATGGATGACTCTAGCTATGTCATCATCATTGAGGGCTTGTAGGAGTGCATAATGAGCCCTAGCATTGGCATCAAACTCCTTGGTCTCAATTTCGGACCAAGTAGATTCATCACCATCGGGGGTACTAAATTGTTTAGTCACGGCCTTTGCAACTCGGCTACCTAGAGATTGCAAGAAAACGGTCATCTTAACCTTCCATATGGGAAAGTTAAGTCCATCAAACTTAGGGGGTGTCTTAATACCATCGGCCATGTTTACTATGTGGAAATGAATGAAATGATTAGCAATATGAGGATCTCTCTAAGGTTGTTAAGCCAAATCCTAGAGTCCAAGCTCTGATACCAATTGAAATACACCTAGAGGGGGGGTGAATAGGTGTAATTGCTAATCTAATGATCTTTTTAAACTTATGAAATGAGTGATGCAACAATCTCTCAAAAACACGACTAAGAGCCGAATACCCCTTGCGAGGTTCTGAACTCCTTCCTCCCAATTCCCCTTAAATGGGTTAGAGGTGCACAATGCAACCGTGTTGTATTGAGGTGTGATTGATCAATGCCAAGTATGATGATGAAAATGAAAGGCTCACAATGTAACACAACAAGTATAGCAACACAAGATTCCACAAGTAGAGGGTTAGTTACTCAAGCAAATAATTCAAGGCAATATAAAACAAGAGAAATTGAAAGCAAGAAGAACGCAAAGGCAATCGCAAACAAGGATGATTTGTTTCGAGGTTCGAGCCCGTTGCTCTAGTCCCCGCCTTCACCTCCGTGAAGGGTTTCCACTATCCCCTTAGGATCCCGTACAAGTTAGGCCTCCAAAGACCTCAAGCCCGTAGCTTCACCTTACAAAGAAACTCCACCGAGGAGCTTGTCTCCACAAGAACAAGGATTACAAATAGTGATCTTTAACTAGACCACAACACTCTTTTACAAACACTCTCACTCTTTTACAACTTCACTTATAGAAAGAATATGAAATTTTTGGCTCTATGAAGTGTGGTGAGAAAAGCTTCAATTGTAGAGTGATATTAGAGATCAAACAACAACTGAAAAACCAATTTGAAAGAATGGAAATGAAATCTTTAAACTATTTCTCTTTCACTTGAAAAACAATGAAAACTTGTATTTTTCTTGGTAAATAACTAAGGCCTATTCCCCACTATTTATAGGGAGAGAATAGGTTAAAAACTCTGATTTTTCCAGCTAATTTGATCAGAAAAAGAGTCCCAACAACTCCTAAAAACTCTGTTAAAGAGAAAACCAAAAACAGTTTTCAGAAATGCCCAAAGAGGAAAGAGCCGTTATGGCTTGTTGCAGGCCTACCGGTCGACTGCCGGTCGACCGGGTCCCTGCTGGCAAAAGAGCCGTTGGAACATCGGTCGACTGCCAGTCGACCGATCCAAGAAAGGAAACACAGGTTCCTTCTATCGGTCGACCGACCCAGTCGACCGAAAAGATACAGAGAGCAAACATCTCTTTTCGGTCGACCGGTATGTAGGGTCGGTCGACCGACAGACATGCACAGCCTGTGCATGTCTGGACACAGCAGCCGGTCGACTGCCGGTCGACCGGTCTGCCTGAAATAGTCTTTTCTGGGCAGATTTTTGAGTTAGAAAAATTTGTAAAAATCTTTTAAAAACTCTGGAACTAAGTGTTATGCTGAACTTTATTTATATACATGTTTTAAACACGTTTTTGAAGATATAAAGCTTTGAGTACATGTATGTATAAACCAAGGCATAAACTTAGAAATAAACATTTTCAAAAACATAGAAACATTCAAAACAAGTGTGTGTGTAAATCCTAGAGCCAAATTTCACATATTCTATCTTTAACAAAACTACACTTACAAACTTCTAGGTCTTCAAGACTTCAACATGGGCAATCTTCACTTGATCTTCAATATTGCACTTTGAGCCCAATTTGACTTGTCTTGAATCCAATACACCTTCCTTTAGGGAAGTAATCAACTCTTTAAGATATGAACCTGAAACACACTTAAACAACAGTTGATATTAGTACAAATAACTAATATGTTTTGTAATCATCAAAATACACTAAACAAGGGTGATTGTAACCTTGGGCCAACATGTATGAGAAATGAGTATACAAAGTGAAATTGATACAAACATATATAAGAAACAAAATATGAGTATATACAAAAATTATCAATTTAGATACCAATTGAAAGAATCAATGATACCAATTGACATAACAATAAAATTAAGTGTATAACTCATAACCTACCACCCTTCATATGCTCAAGATAGAAGATTTTCAATGAAGCATACAAGGCATAATCGCCCATCCATCCTCCCATTGATGGTAGGGGTTTTCAAGAATAGATTTGAAGATATTTTAGCATTGAAAATCACTACCAAATGAGGAACAATAACTAGTTAAAATAATTTTTTTTGAAAAACTAGTTAAAGATCCTTCAAAAACATGAAGTCATATGTTTTTCATGAATTATACTAAATACATAAAAGTTCAAGCACTCATAGTTCATAAAGCTCAAAAAGTGTTCATGAATCAATGTCATGACAAAATAAATAAAGTGTGAGTGTACAAAAATCATGTGTTTAGCATTTTCATGAAAATAGACATTGAAGCTCAAAAGTGATCATGTATCAAATTTTACCAAAAACACGAAAAATCATTTTTCATCAAAACACTAATCTTCATGGTATATGTATGATTAATCTAATCCTAACAATACACATACATATCCCAAATCTAAAAGAGTCTATAAAGATGTTTGCATGAAGGCAAGAGACTCACGGGTATACATGTATATTTGTTAGATTTGAATTAAAAAATACATATACATGAAGTAAAGCATAAAATAGGCAAAACATGTATAAAAAAGAATCATCAAAACTAGTCTATACATATGCATATAGTGGATACAAATGAGCATGAAGTTCAAATATATATGAGTCAATTGTAGTTCACTATTCATATATGTATAAATGCAAGTTTGACACATTCTACATCTAAGCATGTAAATACCACATGAAGCACACAAAAATATGAACATGCTATATGATATATGAAATTAAAAGCATGTGCATAAAAGTAGGAGTTTAGAGAGTGTTACCAACTCCAAAGCTCCAAATATGGTGGTTGTCCCACCAAAACTCCTTGATAGTGATGCATCCCAAAAGTATGTCCATCATGTCCAAGTGCACCCACTACCAAGGCACCAATCCTCTCACGTCTTGTGAGAGCCCTCACCTACATCAAAAGCAAATGGTGGGGGTTTTGGTACCCATATTTTCTTGGGTCCACGGGGGGGGTTAGTCTTATGTGAGGAATCCAAAATTTTTATTCTTAGCAAAATTAAAATGATCTAATCTATCATAACAATATTTTGCTAAATGGCCTTTGCGGCCACAATGTGTACATACGTACACCTTAGTATGCTTATGTGTAGGAGTGTGATCATGGTGTGCAACATAAGCATGATGATGTGCATGAATGGATGGAGTTTGTTTCTTTGAAAACAAAGACTCCAATTTAGTATGATTGAATGCACATGTGCTCAAATTAGAGCTCAAACTATCTATTTTATTTTTCAACAAATTTATCTCATTAGTGGTGGCATGTAAAGCATGATGAGATAAAGAATCATTTTTCTTTTCTTTTGTGAAACAAAATCTTTTTCTTTTCATAAATTTTTCTTTTCAAAGATTTATTTTCTTGAAAAACAACTTCTTTTTGTTTTTTCACCAAATCAACTTTATTTTCAAAATAGTGTTTCTTCACATAAATCATTCAATTTTGCAAGCAAGGAAACATTCTCATTTTTAAATCTTTATTTTCTTTTTCTAAGCATGCCATTTTTTTTCTAATGAATCTTTTTCATTAAGTATGGCATCAAAATTCTTTTTCAAATTTTTATTTTTCTTTTTAATCATGTCAGATTTCTCAAGCAATAGTTGACAAAAAGTAGATAGCTCATCATATGACATGTTATTATCCTCATCCTCGGATTCGGTAGTTACCTCAAGGGGGTTATCCCCTTGGACCATGAAGCATGCGTTGGAGGTGTTGCTTCCAACGTCCGAATCACTCCCGGCATAGTATTGATCATTTTCGTCAAGGGAGAGGGGTGTTCCAAATTACAAAAGTCAAATCAAAGTTAGAAACCCTAGATAAATAATCATCATTTAGGGTTGACTTTAAAACATGAAGGGCTTTTGCATTAGCCTCAAAATTCTTACCATCTAAAACAATATGCATTATTAGTAGTGGCAAGATAAACATGATAACCTAAGGCTTTGAGGTACAAGGACATCTTCACCTTCCATATATGGATGTTAACAATGTCAAACATGGGTGGTGACATGAAGTCCATGGTGTGTGTACAAAACAAAATTGTGATTAGCCTAAAAATGAGGATCTTTACTCTAGGTTGTTAGACCAAATCAGAGTACCAAGCTCTGATACCAATTGTAGGTTCACCTAGAGGGGGGGTGAATAGGTGATGGCTAATCTAATGGTCACTTAATGACAAATGATGCAAATAATGCGGAAGCTAGAAACAATTATGACCTAATTAAAACTTTTACACTAAACACTATGTATAACACAAGAGTGTTGTCGAATTCCCCGTGAAGGGCTCTGGACAAACTCCTCTAGATTCCCCTTGAATGGGTTGAGGTGCCGCGTTGGCTCTCTTGATTAAATACAAGTGTTAGCAAACAACCCAAGCAAGTATATCAATTAAGCACAATGAATATCAAGCATGTAAATGAAAGCACAATAAATAGCATGCAAGATATAATAAGAGACAAAGAGAGAGAGAGAGAGAGCAATCACAAACACAAAGGGTTTGTTTTGAGGTTCGAGCACACTTGCTCTACATCCCGCCTTCGACACACGAAGGATTTCCACTATGCAAGATCCCAATGGATCTCTCCTCGGTGCCGCAACACCTACAAGCCCTCGGACTCCCTAGTCCCGTACACACCGCAAGCTCACTAGCTCGCCGAGGCCGCACCTCAAACAACAAGAGTTCGCACCCGAACCTAAACAATCATAAGCACACTTGCCCGTCTCCTCAAAGAACAAAGAAAAGATCTTTGGTGATCACAACACTTTGATCACCTAAAGCACTCTCACTACAAACACACCTATAGGATGAATAATCAATGGATGACTCAAGTGTGGTGTGAGAAAAACAAGGATTGAGATGGTGGAGGAAAACTCAAAGACTTTCTTTTAAACACTCTTGGTAAATCTCTCCTTTTGATTGGAAATATTTGCTCTAAATCAAGTGGAGGAAAACCTCTAAATAGATCAGGAAAGACTGGTGAAAACCCACTTGAAAATCTTGGCTCAAAACAATGACAAGACCCCCAATTTATAGGCTGCCAGAAAACTAGCCGTTGGGGTCTGTCAGAGCTGCCGGTCGACCGGTGCGGTCGACCGCCAACGGTCGGATTTCTGACCGTTGGAGCCACGGTCGACCGCCTGGGTCGACCGACCCACTGGAGCTGAGAGTCCAACTCTCTATCGGTCGACGGTGCGGTGCGGTCGGCTGAACTTTCCAGAGAGCACTGCTCTCTGGAGCGGTCGACCGGCACGGTCGGCGTTCTCCAGTACACATAGGCGTGCACATCTGTGCACGTCGGTCGACTGGTCCGGTCGGCCGACTCCAGGATTAGTCGACTATAAAGGTAAGCAAGTCGACTAGCTGAAGCCTGAAAACAGTTTTCTTGGATTAAAAAGTTAGTCTTTTTGGCTCAAATAAAATCCCATAAAATACTTAAAAATCTACAAAATAGTTTTGCCAATATACTTTGATAAACAAACATACTTGCATAAAATCAAGGCATGTTATAAAAGATTGGACTATTTTTGTAAGTTGGAAATATTTGGCTCGTGATAAAAACTGTATTTTCCAAAACAATATTTCCAAAACATATTTTTCCAAATCTTCATCAAATACAAAAACAAGATATACTTTTAAAGCATAGTGTGTATGGATATGATCCACTACACAATCATAATGAAATATCTATGTTTTTGTCATAAGTCTCTTAAACTTGGTTTCGGTTGAAAGATATGTCATAAATCTCTCAAACTTGTATTTTTTCCAAAAGAAATCTTTTCTAAACCAAAAAAAATACTTTTATGAAAAGACAATTAAATCAAGAGTGTGTGTGCATGGTATACTTGAGCAATCCACCAACTATCTATCCTTTACATTTTTAACTAAAACAAAAACAAAATCTTATACCTAGACACAAGTCTTCATCTTCTTGAAGTCTTCACTTGAAGGCTTCTCATCTTCTTGACTTGGTCCAAGCTTGATCCAAAAGCTCCTTGGATCACACCGTGCTAGCTCCAAATCTTGACATTTTATCCTTTGTTGAGCTATGCACCTACTAAGATCTTGATAATGAATTTGTCACTAATTAAACACAAGATCATTAGTAAACATAACTTCATGAGTTGATCATCATCAAAACTAGGGTGATAGGCCTTTGGGCCAACAGACTCTCATTGTTGACCTCGACTTAATCTGAGTCAACTTCCCGAGTCGATATCGGTTTTTGTTCCTGTTCCATTTGAGTCCCAATCAATCATCTCTCAAAATCACACTTCATTGTTGGACAAGAATGTTGACAAAAATGACTCAGTAATTATTTTTAAAAATTAGAAACTAGATGGGGATAAATTTTTAAATAAGACCATTCAATCCATCATTCTTTTATTGGGTCATGTTAGAGAGATCATTGGTGGGTTCCTTCTAGGGCCATGATATCTTGATTGGGTAGTAATGCTTAGCCCAGTCAGACCACCACCGGAACCACCACCATAAGGTACTTTTCCTTCCCTCTCCATTTGTTTCATGTCTATACACATTCACGATGCATCGAGGACAATGCATGAGATAAGTGTTGGGGAGGGTTTACTAACATAGTTAGTTTTATATTTTCTTTCTTTTACACTTCTTTTAAAAAAAATCTTTTATATAAAACTCTTTTCTTCTTTTTACAAAACTTTTTGAAACAAGATAAATAGTTTTAATTTATTTTAAGAAAATTATTATCTTAGGAATTAGGAAGACCTAAAATTATGAAATTTTAAACCGAGTCAAAATAATAGATCTTGTTTAAATTTTAGGATAAGAAAATAAGATTGAAAAGATAATTTGTGCTTGAATTTTTTGCTTAGATTTATGCACTTCACACTTACACAATTTTGGGATTGAAACAAAGACTGAAAATGCCATAAAAATATATTGAAAAAAATTGATGATATAAAAACCGCTATTGAAGTTGCGTAATTAATGCCACAGGAAGCATGATTATTCACACCGAAAACAGTGGACAAAAATAAAATAATCTTCTTTAGTTTTGTGGCATTGTTTACTCGAGTCCTTAAGTCCGAGGGATATTTTCTCATCTAGTGCCCTAAGATCATCTGATTTGAGAGTCACCGGCTAAAGGCTCACTACCCGGATAAATAAAAAAGCCTAAGAAAAGTAAGGGAAGAAAAAGGAAATATATATATATAATAATATATATATATCAATAATATAAATAAATGGCATGAAAGTTTGTGTCAATATCCTAAAAATCTTCACAGTCCACAAAGTGCATATTTTTCTAAGTGTTTTATGAATGGTCAAAGAATCAATTCAATTTTAAATTCTTACATTTAATTTATAACAAGATTTTTTTACATTTGACTTAGTTTAAGAAAGAACAATTTTGGGTTAACCTATGACTTTTGATCACTTATATTTTCGTAAAAATACTTTAATACTTTTCTCTATTTCAAAAATGCGTTTTCAAAATACTAACATTTGATTTCTTTTTTGTGGACTTTGTGGGTGTAATCCGCTGAAACCCTCAGGAGACAAAACTCCTCCTCTAGGAGAAACTTAGAAGTTTAACAGTTTGTTGCACATGCTCAGTGCAATCGGATCACCTGTGAAAGTGGTGTAATAATTTTCTATTTTTTTTTTTGCTCGGGACGAGCAAAAGATAAGTGTGGGGGTGTGATTTGTCTTTAATTTTGCATAATTTTTATCACATCCGCATATTTAATTGGTATAAAACTTTGCTAATAAAGCTTTGCTTGCTTGATTCTAGGTCCATGGCGTGTAATGAAGAAGAAGACCCTAAATTATCATTTAATTGGTGATTAAAGCTTATATCATAGCCATTGACTTAGAAGAGCTATTTTATCAAAATCAAGGGCAAATTTCTAGAAATCGGGACCAGACTTTAACAGGGGACAGACGGGACAGCGCGCGGCTTGAAGCGCCGCGCGTGCGGCCACTACAGGGCGCGAAAACGCGAAACGCGGCCCTAGCCGCGTTTCTGCGTCCATACAGCCGCGGCGCGCGCCGCGCTTTAGGCCATGGTTTGTCCCGTGGCCCCCCCTCTTCCCTGATGCCTATAAAAACCCCCCCGGGTTCTTCAGAAGGGAGATATATAAAGTTTAGGGTAGTTTTTCATTCCATGTTGTAGTTTAGGGTAGTTTAGTTTAGATTAGTTCTTCTTTCTCCATTGTATTTTTATTTTGTAGATCTTGTAATAGGGGAGAGAGAGTGGTACATGCTTGAAATGCAAGAGTGCTTGGAATAGAAGGTGACAATTTATGAAAGGTGCTCTCTTTACCTCTCTATGTTTTCTTCTCTCTAACTCTTTTTACATGTGTAGCTAACTTTTCTCTCATGGCAACTAATTACTAATCACCAACTAGTCTAACTTCTTAGTTGATAATCCACATGAATCTAATAGCCACGATTTGACCTTGCTCTTGCAAGAGCCATTGATGGCTCATGATGATGGATCTAACACTCTTACTTCCTAACTCTCTAACAAACAAAACTTTACTACTTACTCCATGCTTACTTTTAGTTTTGATGGTTTAAATGTAGCTTGCTCTTGTTTTATTGAGTTGGGTTGTGATGAGTTACATATGGGTTATGCTTTGAATCGCTCTTGAACCAAGGACTAGTGATGGCCAATAATACATGTGAGGCAACTATCACTAAGAGGTTAGCGTGTTGGTGGAGTCATTAGTAGTTAGTAGCCGTGAGTTTCTTTTTTTTTTTCACTTTATTTTAGTTATAAAAACTAAACTACAAAACTATTCTTTCTATGTTTCCACTTCCTTGTTTTCACCGTACACTTCTCTTTTCATTCTTTGCTTTCTTTTCTTTTGATTCTTTCAAACATTGAAGAACCGTTAACATACACGTGAACATACCGTGTAAGCTTCTATCGCCTCCCGTCCTTATGGATTCGACTCGTTTTAGCCTCTATGCTATAACGGAAGTATTGAGGAAGTTAAAGCACACACACTTTAAATCTTGATTTCAAAACATACACTTTTTGTGCGCGGTTTTCCCTTGATCACCAGCGGCCTGGACCAGTGGCGCGACAGCGACCAAGCCCCGATGGGGGAGTGGAGGTGGGTTTGGTGATGGTGATGAGGAATTTGTAATATTGGTGTAGATGGGTAATGGAGATAATTGTGATAATGATGGGGGTAGATATTGGTGGTGGAGATGAAGTAATGATGGTGAAGTAGATGGTGATGAAGGGAGTTATGGGTGGTGGTGGTTTGGGAAGGAGGAGGTGGAATAGTTGGAGTTTAACTTTGGAGGAAGAGAAATTGAAGGAGGAGAGAAAGAAGAAAGAAGCAAGAGAAAGGGAGAGAAGAGAGAAAAGAAGAGGGAAAGAGAGGGACTGGGTGGTGGCTGGTCTAGGCACGACGACCGAATCTGGCCGATTGCGTGAATAGAGAAAGGGGGAGAAAATATGTAGAGAGAGGCAGAGTGAGAATTGGAGAGAGTGAAGGCAAATAGAGGAGAGAGATAATGAGAGAGAGAGAGAGAGTCTATAGGAGAGAGAGAGGTGCTGGGAGAGGCGGGGCTTACAAGGGAAGGAAAAGAAATGATTGGGGAAGAAGGAAAAGAAGGAAAAAAAGAATTATTCAATGTTATTTAATTAATATTTTAATTGGATCAAATTTTGACTAGTTCGAACGGTTCTCAAAAATTTTGTAAAATAGAGAAAATTACACGGAGGAGGAATGTGGAGTCGGATTCTAGAAATTCTCTCTGCTTTGCAAAATAAAAGTCTTGAAATCGGTCGGTGATACCGGTCAACACCGGAATATCCAGAGTTTTGATAAATCCAGAAATATCCAAAAATATTGAAAAGTAAAAAATATGATTTTGAAGAACAATATGAAAGCGGATTCTAGAAACTCAACTCTATTTGTGAATTAAAAGTCATAGAGCCAATTATCGGTATCGGTCGACACCGACTTCGGAGATTTTTCAAAATAATCCAGAAAAATTTTAGAAAAGTCTAAAATAATCTAAAATATTAGGAAATAATATCTGAATCTGAAATTGGCTCGATCTGATTATCAAAAGGTCAAATCAATTTTGTACACTGTATCGAATACTGATATTGTGACATGTACATCAAGGATCGAGGGTTACAGTTCTCCCCAACTTACAAAAATTTTGTCCCTAAAATTTCAGTTCAGACGGGAGGAGAACAATATTTACAATCCTGGAGCCTGAATGTTATGGGCCTACGATGCTTCTGCTGCGCCACCCTGATATCCATAATGAACTTGAGACTGGGTGACTAGTATCAGATATAAAAATAATAGGAAAAGAATCAAGGTTACAAAGGAGAAGTGATTAGAAATCAGAATATTCGGAATGATAAGTGAATTTAGAGAATATTAGAAGACAAAGAATGGTTGTCATTTTGGCGGGGAAATTCGGTCGTCCGGGCGGTCGACCGAAACTTGTTGTTTCAGTTGCCATGAGTCTGCTGTTGTTGCCTTAATCTCTTGCATCAGTGAGACACAAGAAGAAAACTTATTATTAGTAGAAAACAGAAAAGTAAGAAAAGTGAAGCGAAGTCTGGCTCAAAAGAACACAAGGCTATACTTTCAAAGAAATGTGATTGTTGTCTCTGTTAGTGGTGAGTCAAACCTTTGTATTGCGTATCAAGTTACAATTGGGTGACCGACATGGGTAACAAGTATAACGGTAATAACGGTAAATGCAAGAACAAGGTGATCGAAGAGTGCTCATAGATGCTCCAAGAGTGCTCATTAGTGCTCGACGTCGAGCAACCCTGTTTAACATAAATGATCTAGCAGCCGGTGGGGACCATAATCCTAACTGGCAGGTGATTAGTCTGTGGTCCCTCATCTATAATAAGAGGTCATTGGGACTTCATAGAGGCACACAACTCTTTCTTTTTCCTCAACTCTATCTTCCTAAAGGCATGCACTTTACAAAATGTTAGCATTAGAGGTAGTCATATTGATAGTTTGATACAAGCGTTGGTTATAAGTTGGTATTCAAAGATGTGCAGCATGTAACAAATCTTCTCGATCTTTTATCAACTCAAAAGATAAATGAAGAAGTTTATAGAAATGTGTTTGGGGTGATATATGGAAGCTTATCGTTTCTTGCGCAAGGGGCAAGAAATGTTGCACTTCTATAAGATGCAAGAAAAGTGATGCGTATGGGAGGAGAATACAAAGAAATAACTCTAAGTTATAGCACGAGCAGCTAGGTCATGTAAGTGAGAAAATCCTTAAAGTTCTTTCTATGGCATCGTAATATTGTATTCACTGCATAATAGGTTAAGAAACATAGTGTACATCTCATATCATTTCTGAGGCCACGTTTTTAAAAGATACATTTATAGTGCTACAAGAAAACTCTAGCACTATCCATCACTAGTAATGGGTGACACCACTGAATGATACTGGCCATTGTGCAACCGAGAGGCTCAACCAAATGAGAGACACAATCCCAATAGCTTCTTATAGTAATAATGGAACTTATACTTTAATTTGTTATCTATCTCCTTTTAATTAAAAATTCTTTTGGCATATTGTGAGTATTTCCTTTTCGGCCTGAAGACAACGCACAACAGCAAAAGCCTTGGTTTCATATTCGACAATTTCATTGTCAACTTCTGGATTGGAATGCAATAAGTTGGGCAATTTCTTGTGGAATCAGACTGTTCATTTATGCATGTATATATCTTTTGTGAGAGAGAGAATAGACATGAGAGGTCGCCACTGCAAAGGTCCCTACCATTATCTTCAGATTCCTTTGGCGGATGGTTCTCACTTCTCATAGAGTCGGCTGCCAATAACATCACACAAAAGTTAGTAGCGTGTGCGATGGGAGCACATATTCAAAGCAATCACTCACAAACAAAAAAGGCAAAGAAAAAAATTAGAAGGAAAAAAAAAAAAAAAATCTATGAATGAATGGATAAGTCACGAATACCTATAAATACCACCCCGAACTCTCCCTTTGAGGTCATCACAAAGCAACCAAGCTTCTTTGCATTCTATTCAAGTAGCTCAATCCTCATCTCTCGTCAAATATGTCGACCTGCGGCAACTGCAACTGTGCTGACAAGAGCCAGTGCGTGTAAGTAGCCGTCTCGCTTCCGATGTTCTTAGCTTGTCTCCATCTCTGTCCAAATCCCTCCTACATAATTTCTCTATATTTGATTTTACTTCATTGTTAGTGTGAAAAGTATTCATTGTATTAAGCTTGGTAAAGTATGGACTACACAATTAGCAATGTTAAGTTGATAACTGATCATTAGGTCCGGCAACTTGCAACAAACTGAAAATATAGGGTTTAATAGCCATGGTGTCATATATCCGGTCATAATCCTCAGCGAGATATCAATTCATTTATTTTTCTGTTTTGAGTAAAGGCTGTAGCCCAAATTTGAATGTGACACATCCTATAACCCAATCGCTTACAGTACTAGTGAATCAGGCCTCACTAACACCTCGAATTGATTTTTAAACTAATGTTTTACACAGAGATGCATGTATTTACTATTTCTAGTGGCTTTCTGTTTTCAATTGGAGTTATGTTCATCAAGCATCTGAACCTTACTCTGCTAAATGACATAAATCAAATATAAAAGAAATGGACTAGACTTTGATATTATATCACATAGTTTAGTTTTTCTACTAAACCTTGATCAACTCATAAGACTTTTCTTGCAGTTGTTTCTAAAGAAATTTAATTTGTGATTGCAGGAAGAAGGGAAACAACTATGGCATTGTGATCGTTGAGATTGAGAAACGGTATACGTGTCAAGCCTACATCTGCAAATATTTTCACCTAGCTAGCACTGAAGATATTAGCAACAATTGTTTGGATTCTCGCCACTAATAAATTCCATTGGATGGTCAGCCGAAATTATTTTCATAAATATGTGATTCTCGTGAATGACAAACCCATTGTTACATCTGATCTTAATAAATTGTTTTAATTGACCCTTAACAAAATTATTTCTATTAGTTATTATGAGAAAATAATATAATTTTCTGAATTAAGAATAAATATTAACAAATGAAGTTCAACACAAATTGCCGTTTATCTTCAGTAAAATTACTACCTTTTTATAATTAACATTGCCTACTGAAAAGAAATGTCAGTACTAATATTTCGAGAAAGATGTATTTAAATATGTAACGAAGATAGATGCTAAAACCTAATTAGTTTTCACCAAACAAGTTCCCTTCTCTGTTCTGTGATTTCAGTACAGTACCTATTATTTATAAAATTTTGTGTATGTGCACGTGTAACAGAAAATTAAAGGATTCAAAATCACATGTTTTCTGATTGTGTTGTGATTTTTCTTGCTCAGCACGTTTGAGGAGGTGCTCGAGGTCGCAGGGTACGGCGAGAATGATGGCAAATGCAAGTGCACCACCAACTGCACCTGCGCTGGTTGCGGCTGCGGCAAATGAAAGACATTACAACAAATATGAAAGGGAAAAGAAGAAAGCAGAGCCTGGTTATGGTACTGGGAGTATGTCTGTGTATCTGTGGTGGTGTGTTGTCCAAAGGCTAGGAAGAAGCCAACTGTGGCTTCCTGCCTACCTTTTATAATAATTTCTGTTGTCTCTTGTTTAATGGACTTCTACTATTAGTAATCTGTGGTCATCGATTATCTTGATGCGATTCTGCTTGTTCCAGCCAATTTACAATCCGGAATAAATGGCAACAAGCTCTGGATGAAAGAAGAACCTTGGAGTGTGAGAGAGTATATTTTCTAGGACTCTAGTTGGCAGATTGTCAGTGAAAGAGAAACTACAGAATTATATCTAGCTCTTTGTTTATGGTTGTATACATGACGTAGAGATGCTAAAGCTCCCGGAGAGAGAGAACGGTGGACGATAGCTTCCTGGACTTTATTAAAGACAAGAATAGAAAACAATATAAGAGAATCTAATGCACTCATATAAAAAATAAGTGACTCATCACGGATAGATGAGCAAGGAAGGCATAAAATTTTCCCTTGTCATGATTTCTCTCATGGATGTGCAAGGTAATTAACTCTTGAAATCAGACATCTCCGTCAACCAGAATTGAAAGGTGTGGAGAGCAGCGCAATGAGAGAGCAATTTTTTTTTTGGTGGGTTGCCCGGGGGGGGGGGGGGGGGGGGGGGGTGTGGGGGGTTGGGGTTGTGGTAAAAATGTAATTGGTAGGTTTTTTTTTTGTTGTTATGTGCATAACACACGTACATACCTACTGTGATACCGATTGTTGGGCGATACAGAAATACCCACCGACGACATCAAGCACGCATGATATAGACTATCTCGAGCACACAAGATAAATATTAAAAAGATATAAGAAAAAGAACACACAATTAACGTGGTTCGGCCCAAACTTGACCTACGTCCACTGGGAGGGA